>JBBPBX010009384.1:17569-34858 GCA_038048925.1 Garcialebias charrua
GTCAGTGAAATTATTTTTTTCTGATTTAATCTCTGCCTTAAATATTTTGTAAGTGGTTATCTTGCAAAATCTGATGTCAAGGAAGAGGAGAACAAAGATGGTCCACTTGAGCAGCTCCTGAAAGAGTGACACTCAGAAGCTTGGAAATTACAAACGGTCCACAAGATATCTGACTGAGAAAATGTGTACTGTATACAGAATAGCAAACTTGTTATTTAGTGCAAAATACTTGTTTAATTTTTTTTAAATTAAGATTATTTGCCTTCTTTTTGGTCAACGTTGCAGACAAAAAGTTTTTGGTGGACAATAAGATTCTATCAAGAGGTTCTCCGTTAGACAACCCCATGTCTACCCCTGCATGCTTATGGTACAGTACAGTATATGTAAACAAAATAAATAAAGAAAATACATACATAAATGTGTTTTGGTTTTATATTAAATCTAAGAGGGATCATGGTTGCCTCACAGCCATCACATTCAGTGAGTTACTATCTTCTCAAAAACAGCTGCGTAAATAAAGCAGCCTTCTAATTCTCAAGTGCAAACCCAGCAATGATAAATTCTGACACACAATTAGATGGAAAATACTCAGAGGTCTCTATTTAGTTTCAGCCACATTGCTTTCACTGTATTTATGTCTTTGTTCCCTGAAAGTTGCTGTAATTTCCTGCTAACAAAGATTCCTATAACTTAGCACAATCATCACTCAGTGGTCCAGCCATAGATCTGTCTCCTATAGGGCTTCACAGGAAGGAGAACAGGCTTTCTGGACCCAACACAGAATCTACTGTGGAGCTGAATGGACTATAAGTTGATTAGGACAATCTAATACAACTTAAACATAGTTTCCCACATAATGCAGAGAACCCAAGGAGAAAAATAGTTTTTGATTTTCATTAAAATAATTTGAATACTGAACTCATATCTGTCAACATCCAATCACTTGTTTTTAACCAATAATTGATATGTCAGTTAATCTTTAGTGCACTGGGGAGCACAAAATATACCATTGTATCAGTTAATCTAATAATAATGAGCATGAATAAAGGACATTTAGATGTTTATTGTAGAAGTGAATGAAAGCCCTGCAGCCACAATCAAATTATGGGTAAAACTTGCTTCATACAAATGTACATACAGCTAACCCCCTACCTACGACTCCATCGACCTACGGCAACCCAGACCTACGAACGTATCATATTTAATAAAAATATGAAATTATAAAAAAATAATAATAATAATTGTGTTTAAATGTTCTTAATTTCATGTGTACAGCACTTTGTTGCAGCTGTGGTTGTTTTAAAGGCTTTATAAATAATAATTATGATAAAAATGATCATTTCTGATCATTTTTGTCATAATTGCGCAATATTTGTTCAACTTCCGGTCATAACAGGAAATGCTACAAGAAGGTCTCCAGTTTACACGGTCACAAGTTAAAGCAGAACACCGGACCGTCTGCGGCAGCCATTTTCGGCAGCCGGCTTTGCCTCATATGGATTAATTACTAGCTGGAAATGGCTCTGTGAACTCTGTGGACGTCTCAGCCTGGAGCAGCAGCCGAGGATCGATCACCGATCGATCGCGCCGGACCGCCGCGCGAACACCAGCTCATGGCTTGGCTAACAGGCAGCTAGCAAAAGCTAACACAGGCCTCAGCAGCTGCCATGGTTCGCCGCGCTGCTCGGCCGACAACATCAACGCATGGCAACCTAATCAGAATCAGAATCAGGTTTATTGGCCAAGTATGTTGATACACACAAGGAATTTGTTTCCGGCTGTTCGTGTCTCTCTAGAAGATGTCTCTCTAAGGAATGATCACATTCGGCTTTGACCATCTCAAAGTAAGAAATTATATTTTTATTTATTCTGTACTGTTTTAATTAATTATTTTATTCTGTAATCATTTTACAGTATTGAATGTGCTGTGTTGAATAGCAATGTTTAACGTTACTGCACACTACTGTACATGCTGTACAGTTACTGTGTGTGTTTATGGATGAATGTGTGGTGTAATGTGTTAGATAAGTGTTTGTAAATAAAGTTCTGTGCATGTTTATGGCCCAGTATGTCAGCTTGTTCAGTCTCATGCCGATAAATTTGTGTGCGGCGCTCCTGTAGCGTTATTTCCGCGACGTACAAACGAAAACAGGACCTACGAACAAGACGTTATTTTCACCCCCTAGCTACGGCAGAATCGAGCTGCGAACGATCCTTAGGTCCGGAACTCGTTCTTAACTCGGAGGTTTGCTGTAATAGAATTTTAGAAAAATTGATAGCTTGACAAATAGCTGTGATATATTGCCATTTACAATATTTGCAAATTTACAATATGTAAGTGCCATTTTCTTTCCTCACTATAGCTTCAGTACAACAAACAACATTTAAACAACCTGAACTAGGAAATTCTAGTTTAACTTGTTTTGTTATGCACTGAAAAATGTTTGTTTTCTATGGTACTTGTTTACTGTGGTACAACATTTTGTTAGTATGCACGAATCAATAAGACAATGACCAGAATACCGGTAAGTGGGTTTTTGACTTACCGTAATTGGCAGGTATCCTTCACTACTGTATTTTTCGGACTATAATGCCACGTCCTGACCAAACGCGTTTTCAACTGCAGGAGCGTCCAGTTTACATGCAAAGTCAATGGGGACGCACCTCCAGCCGCGTCTTGACGTCGGGCGTCACGTCACGTGCGTGTTGAGTGTGCTGGAAAACGTTTTCCATGCACGTGAACCCGCTTCAGCCTCCAAGCACGCGTTGATCATTGCTGAACGTTTTCGCCGTTCAAACGCCGTTCAAACGCCGTTCAAACGCCGTTCAAACGTTCAAACGCCGTTCAACTCTCCCTGATTGGTTGATCAGGGAGAGTCGGGGGGAGGAGAGAGGGGGAGAGTCCCTATGTAATGTGACGCGGAAACGAGGGGGCGGGGGTATCGCGCAACTATGTGACGTATTGTTTGTGGGACACAAAAAAAACCCGCGGAGTCGTGGACTATGGAAGAGAAACTCATTGTAGCTGTGTGTTCGCGACAATTCCTTCACGACCAGTCAAGTCTGCTCCACAGAGACAGAGATAAAAAGCTCCTCGCCTGGCGGAGTGCAGTGAGGACTCGGTGTACCGGTAAGCTCCTCCCCCCACCCCGCCGCCGCAACGCAGCCGCAATTTCACGTTCAGGTCAGGACACCACTGTGTCCAGTGCGTCCACTTGCGTGCGTGAATAGCTTTTTTGCCATTGAAAAGCTGTTAGGTCAGGACGTGGCATTAGGCGCATTAAGTGAAACATAACAGTCAGATAAGTCAAACTTTATTCAACTCGTTCACAATAACCACATAAAATCAGTTTGAGGTCAGTAAGTACAACCAGAGTTAATACATAAGGCACACCTGATTATAAGGCTCTTGTTGATTTTTAAGAAAATTATAATTTTTGTGTGCCTTATAGTCCGAAAAATACGGTAGATGAAACAGCACATGAAGAAATTTAAAGTGCCTATGACAGGCATTTTCTACAAATAGTTAAAGAAAAAATAACTATGCTGGAATGTGACAAAATAGGTAAAATCATGTACATTGTGCCAAATGTTACATTATCTTTCCAATAACACATTCGTATTTATCATGACAATTCTACGTTATAGACACTTTGAAAGAGCAGAAGCAGAAACCCATCCATCCATCCATTTTCTTCCGCTTATCCGGGGTCGGGTCGCGGGGGTAGCAGCCTAAGTAGGGAGGCCCAGACTTCCCTCTCCCCAGCCACTTGGAGCAGCTCCTCTGGGGGAATCCCAAGGCGTTCCCAGGCCAGCCGAGAAACATAGTCCCTCCAGCGTATCCTGGGTCTTCCTCTGGGTCTCCTCCCGGTGGGACATGCCCGGAACACCTCACCAGGGAGGCGTCCAGGAGGCATCCTAACCAGATGCCCGAGCCACCTCAACTGGCTCCTCTCGATGTGGAGAAGCAGCGGCTCTACTCCGAGTCCCTCCCGGATGACTGAGCTTCTCACCCTATCTCTAAGGGAGAGTCCAGCCACCCTGCGGAGAAAACTCATTTCAGCCGCTTGTATCCGAGATCTTGTTCTTTCGGTCATAACCCAAAGCTCATGACCATAGATGAGGGTGGGAACGTAGATCGATCGGTAAATTGAGAGCTTTGCCTTTTGACTCAGCTCTCTCTTCACCACGACAGACCGGTACAGCGCCCGCTTCACTGCGGACGCTGCACCTATCCGCCTATCGATCTCACGCTCCAGTTTTCCCTCATTCGTGAACAAGATCCCGAGATACTTAAACTCCTCCACTTGGGTAAGGACCTCCTCCCCGACCCGGAGAGGGCACGCTACCCTTTTCCGGCTCAAGACCATGGCCTCGGATTTGGAGGAACTGATCCTCATCCCGGCCGCATCACATTCAGCTGCAAACCGCTCCAGCGAAAGCTGTAGATCACGAGCTGATGAAGCCAATAGGACCACATCATCTGCAAAAAACAGAGAAGCGATTCTAAGGCCACCAAAACGGATCCTCTCAACACCTTGGCTGCGCCTAGAAATTCTGTCCATAAAAGTTATAAACAGAATCGGTGACAAAGGGCAACCTTGGCGGAGTCCAACTCTCACCGGAAACGAGCCTGACTTACTGCCGGCAATGCGGACCAAGCTCTGACACCGGTCGTACAGGGACCTAACAGCCCATATCAATGGGCCTGGTACCCCATACTCCCGGAGTACCCGCCACAGAACCCCCCGAGGGACGCGGTCGAATGCCTTTTCCAAGTCTACAAAGCACATGTAAACTGGTTGGGCAAACTCCCACGCACCCTCCAGGACCCTGTTGAGGGTGTAGAGCTGGTCTAGTGTTCCACGACCAGGACGAAAACCACACTGCTCCTCCTGAATCCGAGGTTCGACTATCCGACGGACCCTCCTCTCCAGAACCCCTGAATAGACCTTACCAGGGAGGCTTAAGAGTGTGATCCCTCTATAGTTGGAACACACCCTACGGTCCCCCTTTTTGAATAGGGGAACCACCACCCCAGTCTGCCAATCCAAGGGAACTGCCCCCGATGTCCACGCGATATTGCAGAGTCGCGTAAGCCAACACAACCCCACAACATCCAGAGCCCTAAGGAACTCAGGACGAATCTCATCCACCCCCGGAGCCTTGCCACCGCGGAGCTTTTTAACCACCTCGGCGACCTCAGCACCAGAGATTGGAGAGCCCGACCCAAAGTCCCCAGGCTCCGCTTCCTCAGTGGAAGACGTGCCAGTAGGATTGAGGAGGTCTTCGAAGTATTCCGCCCACCGACTCACAACATCCCGAGTTGAGGTCAACAGCACGCCATCCCCACCATAAATGGTGTTGGTCGCGTACCGCTTTCCCCCCCTGAGACGCCGGATGGTGGACCAGAATCGCCTCGAAGCCGTACGGAAGTCATTCTCCATGGCCTCTCCGAACTCCTCCCACGCCCGAGTTTTTGCCTCAGCAACCACCCGAGCCGCATGCCGCTTGGACTGCCGGTACCTATCTGCTGCTTCCGGGGTCCCACAGGCCAAAAAGGCCCAATAGGACTCCTTCTTCAGCTTGACAGCATCCCTCACCGCCGGTGTCCACCACCGGGTTCGAGGGTTGCCACCACGACAGGCACCAACAACCTTGCGGCCACAACTCCGATAAGCTGCCTCGACAATAGAGGCGCGAAACATGGCCCACTCGGGCTCAATGTCCCCCGCCTCCCTCGGAACGTGTTCAAAGCTCTCCCGGAGGTGGGAGTTAAAGCTCCGTCTTACGGGAGACTCTGCCAGACGTTCCCAGCAGACCCTCACAATACGTTTGGGTCTGCCAGGTCTGACCGGCATCCTCCCCCACCATCGGAGCCAACTCACCACCAGGTAGTGGTCAGTTGACAGCTCCGCCCCTCTCTTCACCCGAGTGTCCAGGACATGCGGCCGCAGATCAGATGAGACGACAACAAAGTCGATCATTGAACTACGACCTAGGGTGTCCTGGTGCCAAGAGCACATATGGACACCCTTATGCCTGAACATGGTGTTCGTTATGGACAATCCATGACGAGCACAGAAGTCCAACAACAGAACACCACTCGGGTTCAGATCAGGGGGGCCGTTCCTCCCAACCACACCCCTCCAGGTCTCACTGTCATTGCCCACGTGAGCGTTGAAGTCCCCCAGCAGAACAAGGGAGTCCCCAGGAGGCGCACCCTCCAATACCCCCTCCAAGGACTCCAAAAAGGGTGGGTAATCTGCGCTGCCGTTCGGCGCATAGGCACAAACAACAGTCAGAGCCCGTCCCCCCACACGTAGGCGAAGGGAGGCTACCCTCTCGTTCACCGGGGTGAACCCCAACGTACAGGCACCAAGATGGGGGGCAACAAGTATGCCCACTCCTGCTCGGCGCCTCTCACCAGGGGCAACTCCAGAGTGGAAGAGTGTCCAACCCCTCTCAAGGAAACTGGTTCCAGAGCCAGAGCCATGCGTTGAGGTGAGTCCGACTATTTCTAGCCGGAACCTCTCAACCTCACACACTAGCTCAGGCTCCTTCCCCACCAGAGAGGTGACATTCCATGTCCCAATGGCCAGCTTCTGTAGCCGAGGATCAGACCGCCAGGGTCCCCGCCCTCGGCCACCACCCATTCCACAATGCACCCGACCCCTTTGGCCCCTCCCACAGGTGGTGAGCCTATGGGAAGGGGGACCCACGTCTCCTCTTCGGGCTGTGCCCGGCCGAGCTCCATGGGTGAAAGCCCGGCCACCAGGCGCTCGCCAACGTGCCCCTCCTCCGGGCCTGGCTCCAGAGTGGGGCCCCGGTGACCCGCGTCCGGGCGAGGGAACATTGTTTCCATTTATATTATTCATCATAAGGGGTCTTGTGGGCTGCGCTTTGTCTCGTCCCTCACCTAGGACCTGTCTGCCTTGGGTGACCCTACTAGGGGCATAAAGCCCCTGACAGCATAGCTCCTAGGATCATTGGGACACTCAAACCCCTCCACCACGGTAAGGTGGCAGCCCAGGGAGGGGAGAAGTTGAGGTGAGAAGCAGGTGAGGTGAGAAGCAGAAACATAAATAAAAAATTCACGCTTCAGAACTGTAAATACACTATATTGACCCCTATAGCACAGAGCCATTCACAAGCTCTGCTGCTTTATACAATAAAAGATTCAAATATAATAGAATCAGTCAAAGAAAACTGCAATTGTTTTATCTCCGTTTTCTTGTACTGTATATAAATAGACGGGGTGCACACAATTTCATCACTAATCTACAGGTTTCCAAATCATTAGCATCCCTGCCCTGCATGTCAGCAATATAACCACAGGAAGGAAGTAGAGCAATTCACCAGAAACCTGTCTCAGTTCTCTGTGTATTCAGCAGTCAATAAAAACAGGATGCAGTTTGGTCACTATGGCATCCCTAACATTATTATGGTTGAAGTAGGTTTATTTTCCTAGCACACCCACATTTCCAGATGCACAACATTCTCAGCTTCATTCTGCCACAGATTAAAGAGGTAATCTTAATCCCCGTGTACCACCCACTTTGAACAGAGAAAGATTAAAGTAAGGTGACCACCAGGTCGCTCAAACAGATTTTAAAAAAAAGTCCACTCAAGTAAATCCATTACACCTTTTTGCAATTTTACTATTTCTACTTACATTTGTCTACAACAGAAATGGACAAATGTGAGAGGAAAATATGACTAAAACACACAAATGTTGTACAAAAAACAAACAAATATTTGTAGTATACATAAAATCTAGTTTAATTTCCAGGAATTAATTTCACATCCATGACTTGAAAAACCAGTGCAAAAACATGAAACCAACATGAATATGAAAGATATATATATTTCTAATGAGTAAAAGTAGTAAGTGGTTGTGTTGGTCTAATCTGGGCTGCTAAGTACACTTTAAAAATGTGTTGTCCTCTTTCAAATCAAAATCTGATATTCTAACTCTCCTGGAGTGCTACAAACTGGATGGTTGCTTTGTTGCAATCCAAGCAGAAACAAAACAAACAAATAAATAAATAATAAAATAAATAGTAACATTGAAGTGTGGTAAAAGTGAGCCATAAGCTCCAACTCTGTCCCAGTGCATCACAGATGTGACGCTACTAAAAAGAAAACTGTATAAAGACTGATGCATGCTCAAATAATAATGCATGTATAAAGAGATGTTCCGCTTTCCGTTATAAATATTTAACGGTAATACAACCTGCAGTTTGTTTGGTCTTCTTTTATACAGCTTTGATCAGGATGAAGAAATGTATTCAAGTTTCTAGTCCGACTCAAAATGAGAGGATAAGTAACTAGAACAAAGGCCGATGGATGAAAGGCGCTGTAGTGGATATTACAGGAGTATTTCACTGAAAATCAGCAGGGATCCATCCAGTTGTGCAAAATCCAATTCAAGCCTTCATTGCAACATACTTCCTGGACTGTTCAGTGAGGACAACTCACTTTAAAAAAACTTAATTACATCACAACTTTTAGAACTTGATATTTAACAGCATGAACTCAACATGAAACTGTTCCAGCTCGCACAGCAATATTCAAACAGTCCCTTCTGTAAAACAGGAAAGACTTTTAGACTGTCAGTTCAGAACAAATCAATCAATCAATAAATAATGCAGTGGTTTTCATTCTCTAATACAACGGCAGAACATTTAGTTTATTTGGTTGTGTAATGTTTTTTGTTTAAGGAAATATTTCACAGGGTTTGCAGCATTCATGAATGTTTCTCTGAGTAAATCCTGAAATTCCGGGTGAACCCTCAGAACTTCATGTCTGAAGTGGCGGGCAGAGTCACATTCGGAGATGACAGTAAGCGTACTGTAGCCTACGATATGTGCATATGGAAGTCATTCCTAAAAATGTATGCTGTATTACATCAGATACTTAAAAGTCACCATAGCCAATCATTAAGGATATGTGTACTGTACAATACTATGTACCGGTACACTGTAGAAGCAGAACATGGACTGAATGGTACTAGAATGCTAGAATTAACACGAGTCAAAATCTCAGAAACACCTGTTTTTAAATCAGCAGATCAGTGTTCAAATTCTCTGACATTTCCTTGTGTGGAAAATGTGAAAGACGTGCTAGATTTTCCCTGATTTCCAGAGCTGCTGGGAATTTTGGTTCAGCTGACAGGGCGGGGCACCCTCCCTGGATAATTGTAGGGGAAACACTCTCTCTAAGTTTTATTAAAATTTGCTCACCAGTTCATAAGATAGTACTTCTCCATTGCTAGACAAACACTCACAGGCATGCAATCAGGCAAAACATTATTGCCCTTTAACAAATACATAATTGCAAACTAATTTTGATTGGGTTAAAAGATGCGAATAGTCTCTGCTTTGTTGATGCCTCTTTTCCTGTTCTGTAAATATTTAAAGGTATTGTGACATGATTTTATAAATTTGAATATTTGTCAGAACATATATATCTTATATCATTGAGCTCTGTTCGTTTTTGCAAAATAAATTATAAATATATTAAATTTTTATTCCAAGTTATGGTAGTTTTTTTCTCTGGGATACGCCCCTAAAAATCTGCGCATTTCCGCAAAAACTTCATTGTGACGTGCCTACGTGACTACGGGAAGGCACGCTCCAACGTGCATTTAAATAATAATGGGGAGCATGTCCGATTGCGTCTGAGATATATCATTTTAAGACAGTAAATCATCCAAAACTCTCATTAATGAACCCTCCCTGAATAAAAAGAAACTACAGATGTTACCTGATCGCGCAGACATAATTTAAAAATACATTATTAGCAACGTGTTTGCTCCGGGCTCTCGGCTAATGTTTCTTAGCAGCCATCTTGGCAAACAGAGTCCCTGACACCGGTCACGTCTGAGATATATCATTTTAAGACAGTAAATCTTCCAAAACTCTCATTAATAAACACTCCCCGAATACAAAGAAAACAACAGATGTTACCTGATTGCGCTGACATAATTTAAAAATACATAAATAGCAACGTGGCCTGTACTGTATCTCGGCTAGTGTGTTAGCTGCTACCTCGGCTTTTTATTACCGGTTGCGTCAGCGATATATCATTTTAAGACAGTAAATCATCCAAAACTCTCATTAATATCCCTCCCCGAATAAAAAGAAAACAACAGATGTTACCCGATTGCGCTGACATAATTTAAAAATGCATAAATAGCAACGTGGCCTGTACTGTATCTCGGCTAGTGTGTTAGCTGCTACCTCGGCTTTTTATTACCGGTTGCGTCAGCGATATATCATTTTAAGACAGTAAATCATCCAAAACTCTCATTAATATCCCTCCCCGAATAAAAAGAAACTACAGATGCAGACATAATTTAAAAATACATTATTAGAAAAGTGTGTGTGCTACTGATTCGGCTAGCTTGTTAGCAGCGAACATAAATAATCTGCCGTGATAATTGGCTTCATACACTCACAGTGTATAAAGTAAAACAACATGAACTCACGTAAAATATATAGTTTAGAATCTAAAACACTACACACCTCCGATTATCTTTACACAAAGACTTACTCATCTGGACAGTCTTCCGATGGTCCCTGCGTTGTTTGCATGGTAGCTCCTGTGGGACTTTCTTCTGTCGATTTTCTTTTAAAAATAGTAGGAATAGCATCCGGTTTTAAAAGTCTTCTGAATCTTACTGGTAATCCTAAAGATTCTTGTAAACCAGGTCTTTCCAGATAACAATCGGCAGTAAAATGGTCGCTGCAGACATACGAGTAGGAACCCACCGGTCCTTGTCTGGTCCATTCTGATTCTTGTCGAAGTTTCTCATCTTTTGGAAATTTGTGAAGAATCACTTGTTCACTGCTGATATTAGAACACACAAATGCGCTACAACGTGACGGCATTTTTCAAGTTACACAAAAAAAAGAGCCGATCTTTCAGGAAATGAAATCTATGGCAAGCAGTTAACACACAAAACAAACGGGCAAGGCTCTGCCTTCTGCCCGTTGTGACGTTGATGACTGGCGACGACGACTGGTGATGACGTATTGCGGAAATGCGCGGAATTTTAGGGGTGTATCCCAGCAAGTACCAGAGAAAAACATTACCATAATTTAGAATAAAAATTTTACATATTTATAATTTATTATGCAAAAACGACCAGAGCTCAATGATATAAGATATATATGTTCTGACAAATATTCAAATTTACAAAATCATGTCACAATACCTTTAAGATTGTGCATATTGAATAAACAGTGAGATTTGAAGGAGGGTGTCACATCCAAGCTGGTCACAGAGAAGATGAGGGATGTAGGCAGGAATAGTTATTCTTTTTCTCTGCTACAGTGGAATAAATGTCAACTTTCTTTGTGTCTTTCTACATGAGGCAACACTGCAGATAGCACAGCCCAGTGTTTAACTGGTGGGTGTTAATAATCTCCCACTTGGGTGGTAGGGGGTGGGTCAGTGCACACAACTCACTGTGTGCCCATCCCACAGCTGAACGAACTGAAACAAATAAGATCGAGGGGTGAAACTCAGCCACACCTGTTTCCCATAACCTTTGTGCTCCTCTCCTGGAGAGATTTAACTGCTGATGCTGCATATCGGGTGTGAATACCTCTTTAATGTAGACAGTAAAGCCGCAGTGCATCCAAGTGACTATAAAACGAATCACAAAGTCAGATTTTTTTTTAAGAAAAAAAAACTTGATTCTTGAAAATAGCCAGCAAAAATAGTTTAAAATGTTTCCCTCTGTTCATTCACAGCAGGTAATTAACCATGGAAATATCTGGAAGCCATTTATATAGCCCAGTTTCCTATGACTCAGGAACTGAAACAGTGAGCTCCTGTCTATCTGAGATTTATTCAGCAGACAAGGCATAAAAAAAACACAGTGAATTTGGTTCGGCCTATATTAGCATTTTACCTGCTTCCTTTCAATTTAAGACGGTTAATTACCGGTACTCACAAATTTACGTATACCATCAGAAATGTTGATTGGCTTTTCAAAACAGATGGCGAGATTAAAAACTAGGGTTGAATTTGACTCTATATTGGGATTGTTATTCTATGATCACAAGAAAATTCCTGTTCACTTTCCTAACTTGATCAAGTTTTAACACAACATCCACCTCAGACAGAACAAAACCTGTTGAGCATGTGGGTGAGACATAGGTCAGGAAGAACTACTGCTAAGTAAACTTCAGTGGTGGTCAAATATCACATAGAGCTGTGCACAGTGTTCACAACATAAGATGCTGAACTACCAAAAACTGAATGGAAATTAAGCACTTCATCATTGAAGTAACACAGCGTGCCATTTATAATTATGTGAACAAGTTACTCTTTTAAGAAATTACAAAAGAATTGCAAATGAGCACATTCAAAATGCAAATAGTTGATTCATTAAATGGCTTCCCTTGGAAAAACCTCTACTGTTTAACCAATAACACCAGCAAGCTGCAACCTTGTGCTTTAGCTCCTTGTCAACAAACTGACGTACAGAAATACAAAGTAAAAAAAGACAAACAGGATAAAAAAATGTATGTAATCACTTGCAGAACAATGTAAATGCATTGTGTAAGATCCTTTACATACCAGTTTATTTACGGTACATGTGAACACACCAACTTAGGTCATATTTTACGGATGTTGACAAACGAGACAAGGGTACTGTATTTATTTCAAGACTTTTTCACTCGGGAACCAATTTTCCAAAAATATAATTCTGGAGCTCCTAAACACTGTTTCAATGTGGAGGCAGCACTGAAACAATAAAAGCCTTTGCCTACTCACAGAACTGTTCTTGTGTGGATGGCCTCACATGAAAAAGTCTGAGGTGTCGCTCGTATACAGCACTTTGCATCATTCGTGGCTCTTGTGACAATCAAAACAAAAGTCATTAAAAAGCTGTCACAAACCTCACACCAAACATCAAATTCAAGCTCAACGTTTCTTTTTAATTAATTAATTAATTTTTATTTATAAATGTATTCATTTTAAAATACAATACAAAACAATCCCATGTATGATTCGAATACAAAATATAAAATGAAAGGTAGCAGAAGGAAGAAAAAAAATCTTATTACAGTATATCTGCCCCTTTTTTCCAACAATCAGTTCAAACAATAATTCTCTACAAGTAATGGAACAAAATAAATAACTCTTTCTAATTTTCTAACTATAAAATACTTTATTTTATTTTTTAACAATTCAGTTTGGATCATTTTCTAAAATGTAAACATTGACTTGGAATTTTTAACATCATTCTCCAAACCATTCCACAATCCAATTCCCTGTACTGTATTGAGGTGGACCGTCCCTTTAAACTGATTCTGTATTTTGGTTTTACAAATATCTCTGTCCCCTTGAGATTATAACAACTTTGTCTTTTAACAAAATGTATTTGGATATTTAAAGGTAATGTGTTATTCTGAGCCCTATACATAACTGATAAAATATTATAATCTACCTAATCATGGAACTTCAATAACTTCAGTTGATAAAATAATGTACTAGATGGATGACAGTAATGTTTTCTAGTGATAACTCTTACAGCTCTTTTCTGTTAAATAAAAATAGGCTTTGTAATTGTTTTACTGTACATGCTTTCCCCCAAATATCAATACAATAGATTAAGTGTGGAAAAATGATTGTGTTATACATGTACAACAAATACAGAGATTTATCATTTAATAAGTCTCTGACTTTGTACAGTACTGCAATAGATTTGGCTATTTTTATTCTAACAGAATTTATGTGTTGTTTCCATGTCAGTTTGTCATCAATAATAACACCCCAAAACTTCACCTTACTCACTCTACAAATCTCAACACCCTCAATTTTAAATGGAACATCAACAGTTTTCTTTTTATTACTGAATATCATGTACCGGTAATTAGTTTTATCTATATTTAATGATAATTTACTAAGTTTAAACCAAGTTTGTATTTTGACAAATTCTGTAATCATCAACTCCAACATCTGTTCCATATCTTTACCCAAACCAAAAAATGTGGTATCATCAGCAAAAAATGACACATTTAAGGAGTCCTGACACATTTACCAAGTCATTCACATATAAAATGAATAACTTTGGTCCAAGTACAGAGGACCAGAGTACAGAGTTCCTTGAGGAACTCCACACGTGATATTGCAGAGGTTAGATCTTACATCATTTATTTGTAGAAACTGTTTCCTGTCTTTCAAATAGCCACATGCACTGCAACGCTGGTCCTCTAATACCATATTTATTTAAAATTTCAAGGAGAATGGTGTGATCAATAGTATTGAATGCTTTTTTTAAAATCAACAAAAATACTAACAAAATATTGTTTTTGATCGACAGCAGTAGTTATTTGTTCTATTAATTCCATGAGAGCCATTGACGTAGAGTTTTTTTTTCTAAACCCATACTGACTGTTAGAATATTTTGTTTATCAATTTTGTTTATCAATAAATTGATCTAATCTGATCTGTTTCTTGTTGCTGCGTTCATCTGTGACCATCTGCTCATGTTCGTGCTGCTGTTTGTAATGATGTTTTTCTACTACATTAGGGCTAGCTGATGTGATGTCTCTCTTAGTTAATCCTAGATGTTATTATTGTATTTCTCTTGCATTTGTTGTTGGATGTAACTGGGACCCTGTGTACATAATCTCGTTTTCAACACATGTACTACATGCGGTGCAAATGACAATAAATTCTCTCTGACTCTGACTCTGACTCTGACTCTCTCTAATCTGGTCACAAATAGTTTTTCTAGAATTTTTGAGAACTAAGGATATTGGTCTATAATTGTTGAACACACATTTATCACCATTTTTAAAAAGAGGAACTACCTTAGCTACTTTCATATTATCTGGAAATATTCCTGTTGAAAATGATAAATTACATATGTATGTAAACGGCTCAATAACATGGCTCATTATGTCCTTTACAAACATCATATCCATGTCCACCCATCATATCCATGTCCACCCAGTCTTTTGATCTATTGTCTGTAAGATTTTTTACTACATTCATTATTTCTTCTTTGTCAGTTCCATTTAGAAAAATACTGGTTGCACAACCTGTAATTGAATGGCTCACATTATTATCTACTTTTGATATTTTAGCTGCAAGGCTTGATCCAACATTCACAAAATATTGATTAAAACCATTTACAATTTCATTCTCATCATGAATTTCATCATTGTCTTTTACAAAATACTGTGAAATACCCATTTTTACTTTGTGTTTTTTCAGAACACTATTCATTACTCGCCATGTTGCATTCATATCACCATTACTTTTATTTAATAAATCACTATAATATTCCTTCTTATGTTTTCTTATAAGCCCTACTAATTTGTTTTTATACTTCTTATATTTTTCTTCTGCGTCGTGTTCTGGATTTCAAGAAGCATGAATACAGATACGGTAGTTCTTTTTTTACAAGCGTTTCTCAATCCTTTCATCATCCATGGTTGGTCAACAATATTTTTCTTTGTATAAATTTAATGCAAGAGTGGCTGATTGTTTTGAAAAATAGTGATAAAAAAGATGTAGGATGCACATGGTTGAGCATGTGGATGCTTGAAAATAAACAAAAAATAGGTAATCACCAGCTTCCACAAGATTATTACAGTAAATTAGCAATTATATAGTGAATTATTATGCAGTAAAATTGGAAATTATCTTCTATTCATGAGTGAGGCTAATTCCTGTTCAAAAGTGGCTCCCGTCATGAGGCTGGGCACAGAACGTTGTTTAAAAGTGAAGCTGCAGGCCAAAACTTTAAAGCTTCAGTATGTAGCTTTTTTTATGAACATATTTCTTCACTCTGTCACTACCTCCTGACAGACTGATGTTAGCCAGGTAATCTCTGAAAAAAAAAAATATATATATATTGTCCCCTTGCTTCTCCAGGTGGTAAATAAGCATTTCTAAAAAGAAAAGGTGACCCGCCATTTTCCAGCCAATAAAAACAGAGTTTGTAACCAGCCAATAAAAACAGAGCTTGAATTTGAATCAGCCAATAAAAACAGAGCTTGAATTTGAAATTCAACAGACCACAAGGGGGCAGAGCCACATATGGCTCTGAGGGGGAGGGATCAGAATGCTTTGCCTGTTGAAAATATTTCTAAGTGCTGCAGTTCTACAGAAACTGCATACTGAACCTTTAAGTGTTCAGTCTAATAAAAGGAAGAGGAGAAATCATATTTGCAACCCAGTTTGTACATTTATAAGAGAGGAGAGGCTGGATGCTGGCCTTCACTGCTAAGAAAAGCTGTGCAGACAGAATCAGCTCTGACCTTTATGTTTCTCTCAGTAGATGGTGTCATTTAACTGGAGTCTTTAGCTTTGCTAAAGTCTGAATAAATTGGGTAATTTCTGCAGATTTCTCATACAGAATGCAGAAGCTGAATGTCACCAACACTACGGTAAGCTTTGTGTTTAGTAAACAAAAATAATAAAAAGTAAATTTGTGTCAATAATCCCTACTCCTTTTGTATTTGAATAAAGAGCCATGGATGGGGTAAGTTCAGTGATAAAGGTACTATTAGGAAGTGTGACTCAGCCTTTGTTTTCAATGAATATATAATAATTCATACTTGGACTTGGTGATTAGTGATTTAGTCTTCTGATATATTTTGCAGTGATCAGCCCCAGAAGCATTTTTGAAGTGTACACTGAAATGTGTGTGAACAATACCATCATTACAGCCCCTATTTTAAAGTATAATAAGCACAAATTTAACTTTACATGTATCCGATTAATGCACAAAATCCTAAAATCACCAGCTGTGGTTGTCTCCTTTTTATAGACAAGATGAGACATTAACTAAACTTGGTGTGTTTGCAGCTCTAAATTCATTAGAGAACCTCCAGGGAGTTCACAACCTCTGCCAGCCCATCACATCTGTCGTGGAAAAGGAAGCAAAGGGTGGAGTTAACAGAAGCTGGTGACCACAAGCTGCTCCCTGAACCCCACACAAAACCTCCATGTTCCACAACAAAGCCCCACACTCATCTGCTGACGGCTTCCCCTCAAAAAGAAAACGCGCTGCTCATGTTTAAAACGATCAGGAGAATTCAATCATCTGCTTTACAACCGAGATGTAAGATCAAATTAGAAGGAGCGAATGGGTGTGACAGCTGTTCCCCAGAGCGCACCCAAATCAAGACTATTTTAAAAGCGTTTCACGATTTTCATAAAAGACCAGATGATTACTTAAAGTCATCAATGAGCTTTTGACTTCAGCAGATATTTTTCACTGGAGTTTGGTTTATCAAATCATGTTTGAAGTTT
>JBBPBX010009384.1:35595-51624 GCA_038048925.1 Garcialebias charrua
GTGTGTAAGCACTGAGGATGAGAACGGTGCAGCAGCAGACAAACAAACTACTCAACGTTTGATGAGTTTTCCCTGGTGAAGCACGACTACCTTTAAACTGTTCTTTACTTAAAAGCTAAATGCTAATATTACCTTGAGCATATACAAACAAAAATAAAGTTTTTCATAGTTTTCAAAAAATACTTGTGATTTAATGAAAATCTGCTCAGCTACTTCATTAGAGATCTGGCATTTCTTGAACAAATGCAAACTGCATTATCATGACAGTTTTCAGCTAAGAAAATGATGGCCTTGTAGCTATTTTGATCAAACCTCGTGTTGTGTAAAATCTCATGCAACATTGCAAGATGAGTCTGTTGAGGATGACTCTCAGCTACTACTACACCCAATTTGAGCTCAATATCTGTGAAACTGAAGGTGCAACAGCCATTCTTGTGTTGGGTCCATTTGTTGTGGTAGACATCTTGAATTAAGGTGACTCCAAACTGTTGATGCACATCCACTGATGATTACTTTGAGTTTCACAAAAAAAAAATCCATCCAGTGGTGCTTGAGATATTTTGCTAACAGTGACAGTGTTGACTTTAACAGGTAATGATGGTTGGTATGTTACAATCAATCACTGGGACAAAGTTTTCTGTTAATTAATGGGTTGAATATATTCCAGCAATAAATAAAAAAATCCCAGAACATATTCATTAAAACTCCAAGTAGGAGTTTATTATAAACTCTTCTACGTTCTGAGAAAATTTCAAGGCACTCTGTTGTGCCCCAAAAAAAGGGTTTTTGAAGCCCTTGAATAAAGATCAGAACAAGCGCTCAATACAAAAACAACTGGACTTTATTTGTTGCAGAAAATGTTTTTGTTTTTGTATTGAGCACTTGTTCTGATTTTATCATGTCCTGGATGACTGAGAATCTTCACCAGCATACTTGAATAAAGATGATCTTGAGAAATTTGCGTCATTTTTGAATCCCACAAAAATTGTTTAACATGTTTTAACAAAGTCGGTATCATTTCGGCAGCTGTGGACTGAGCGGTTAGAGCAGTTGTCCTCCAATGCAAGGGTTGGGGTTCGATTCCACCAGCAGTCACATGCCAAAGTGTCTCTGGGCAAGACGCTAAACCCCTCATTGCCATCGATGTGTGTCCCATTGGTGTATGAATGTGATAAAGCACTGATACTGTAGTATTGTATGGATATAGTAGAGTGCTGTATGAACGGGTAAATGAGGGCACAGATTGTAGCACAAAGCACTTACAGTATCTTGATAAGATAGAAAGGCACTATATAAGTACAGCCTTAAGCTGCATCCAAAACAAAGTTTACTACAATTTGGGAACTTTGATCTGTTTTTTGTAACATACCTACATAAAGTTGCAAGTCAAGATTCATTCAACCTTTATTTAGTCAGGTTAATCTCATTGAGCCTCGAGGACTCATTTTTCAAGAGAGACCTGTCTACAAACTAAAGAATGACGACAACAGCAACAGTAGAATTTCCTTGAACAATCAACAATAGACAAACATAAGAGAGAAATACAGATATTTTTTTAAACAATTTAAAACAAATATATTGAAGTAGCAAAAACAGACCGATTATGAGGCAGATGTAGAAAATCAAAGACAGGAACAAATCTGCATTGGTTTTTGCCAGGATTCCAACAGATTCTTAAAACCATTTAGAGAGGTCAAGGTTGAGAGCTTCAGATCTTTTTGTAAGATATTCCAGGAATCAGGAGCAGAGTAGGAGAAGGCCCTTTTACCAAGCTCAGTCCTCACTGACGGAACACTGCAGGTGATCATGTCCTGAGAGCGCACGCTGTGGCTGCACTCACGCAAAGACATGTAGTAAAGATGCAGCAGTATGTGTTGGGAATGATGATCAGCCGCTGCCACATTACATTTTACCCAGATATTTTTTAATTGGTTGCATTATGGCCATTTGTTTTTAAGTCAGTGGGCTGTGGCGGCCATCTTGAATTGCATTTTCTCCAAAAGTTAATAATTTATAATTGTGGTGGAAGCCTTCTAACAGGTATGCATATCTAAAAGGATTAGCCAGTCCTTGAATCCATTGACTCAAAGCTGATGGTGCATTCCTGGGTGGTATTTACCGAGCAGCCACCTGTGTTTGTCCCCCGTTCTTCAGTCCCTGTCATGTCCTGTAATCCCAGCTCAAGGTTGAGCTGCAGTAAAAAAGCTCTGCAGCTGCTCTGCTCTGGACAGTAAAGGCACTGAAAAGGTGCTCTGCTCCGCCTGGCGTGCTGCCCAGCTGCGGGTCAATACTTCCAGAGACTCTGCAGTGAGACACGTCTCCATCTCGGCTGCTGCTCCTCACATATACCTGCAACTAACTATCCAAAACTTTTTTCCGCTTAGCTTCAGATGACTTCATTTCGCTTCTATTATTGTTTCTGTGTTGAACGCCTTTTTGATTCTATTTTTGTGCACAGCAAAAAAAAAAAAAACGTGCTGCTCCTGAATGGGTCTTTAAGCCGACTGAGTGGGAGAAATCCCAACCGGTGTTTCCCCTCCTCAACCCCTGAACGATATATAAGCCAGCGAACCTAGAGAGGAACCCAAGTTATATACTGTACATAAGTAAGCTAATAAGTGTAAAAATACCTTCGCGAGCTGGGTAATTTGCTCGAAGTGTAAGTTCACAGCAACTATTGTTAACGGAGTTGCGTTCAAAGACATGAGATTTTTAGCTAACGGTCAATGGATGCTGGCGGCGACTTCTCTTTCCTTCGTTCGCGTCGTCACCGCTAAAAAAACACCCACAGACAGAAACTTAGCCTCCTTATAAACTGCTTAAAATGTAGTTAGAGTGGTTTCAGCACAATGAGAGGACTCGTGTGCCCTTCCGAGAGCAGAGTCGCACACACCGCAGCAGCAACTTCTCACCGTTACCCCAAAAAAGTAGCAGCACGAGCCCGACAAAGAAACCGTTAACTCACCGGCAAGTCCGTAAAGGAGAAGAAAAGTCGCCAAGAGTCGCATTCCGTTATCCGCTAAAGTCCCCGTCCTGTTCGTGGTTCTGCTCTCCATAGTTTGCGTGTGTTTGTGCGCCTCGGCACTTTCAGCTGTGCTCCTTTTCCTCCCCTCGCTCGTGCCTTCTGTGGCTCTGCCTCGCGCGTGGAGCTGGTCTCCATGGCGACGGGTCCGCGTGGGCCGTACCAAGTCTGCGCAACAGCAAAATGCAACGCTGCGTACCTTTCATACATCGCTTTTTTGAGTTGATTTTATGCCTTAATTTAATTGTTTTTATTAATTATGGTACAAGTTACTTTCGGAGAATTGGATAAATATAAAATAAATATGGTCAACGTCCAAAAAACAAGATGATTAAATACTGAACATAAGCTAATTTTTAAATATCCTAAATTTCAGAGCTGCAGTAAAGGCCACACAACGTTCTTAAAGGTGGGGTGACGTGATTTTTTTTTACAATGCATAAAATTGCTCAATATATATATATATTTTATCATTTAAATATGTTCGTTTTTGCAAACAAAATGATAAATCAATATAATTTTGCTTTAAAATTGATTTTAAACTTTGCGCATCACACACGAATGCACCATCTGATGTAAAGGTAAGTCTCATGGCATCAGACCCAGAGCCACTTTATATGGCTCTGATCAGACCTATTAGATCCTGCTGTTTCTTGTTCCATCACCCAAACTATTTTCTGCTTCCCAAATTGAAGACAAATAGCTCAAATCTTGACATAGATTGCTAAATTCATCGGGTTTTAAATTGTCCGCTATTAAAGGGGACCACAGATGCAAAATTCACTTTTTAATGTTTTTTTTACTCTACTTTGGGTATTTACTTCTTAAAAAACAGTTCTAGGGTCAAAGAAATGCACCCAGTGGTATATTTACTCTAAGTAGATTTATTTCACAGGGATATAAATGTCTCATTTTCAAATCCTGCGGTTTGTGACATCACAAGCGCCAGGACAACCCACCCCAAACATGCCTTAAGTCTCGAGCCATGTTTGACATTGTAAGGTTTTTTTGTACTTGTTTTTTTATAAATAAAATAAAAAAATAAAAATAAAAAACCTGAATCCAGCCCCTCACCTAGCAACCCCAACCCACTTCAGTATAAAAGAGGTGACGGTTGTTTTTCCTGATTTCATCTCATCTTTTGTTTAAATGTTCTTAATTTCATGTGTACAGCACTTTGTTGCAGCTGTGGTTGTTTTAAATGGCTTTATAAATAAAGTATAATTGTTATTTTTACGTTTTAGTTCAATTTTTAGCGTATTAGCGATCGCTCCCAACGAGCAGCCGGCAGACGTAAAACGAGCAGACCGCCGGCGAAGGGACCATCTGCGGGCGGGAGCTGCTGGGAACTGCTGGCTTTTGAGGACCGTGGGTCCGGTCAGAGGTTGCCTCATACGGATAAATTAACTGGAAACACTCGGTGAACTTTGTGTATGTGTCTGGACTGGAGCAGCGATCGCTCCCAAAGCGCCACATGCAACGAGCGGAGCTAAGCGGGCGGTGTGCCGGAGGAGGAAGAGCTATCATTAGCCTCGGATTCGGGTGGGCTAATGCTAAAAGGAGCAGCTAATGGCGGCGCGCGCAGACGGCTTTCGGTAAGTTATCTTAAGCTAGCACTAACAGTAAGTCAAATGAGTAATAAAAAAGAGCTAATTTTAAAACAACAGATTAGAGATACTGGCTGTTACAGAGGGCGGAGTTAATGTAAACAGATTTTTGAAGGGCGTGGCCTTCAGAGCTCATTATCATAAACCGGTCGTTTAGAACGGAAGTGAGAAAATGCATAACTAGAAAGGGGATATTTTATTATCTAAGAATTATTTTGTGCATTAAATTGAATGAACATGGTCTGGATAGCCCACAGACATACCATAAAAATTTATAAAACCAATATGTGGTCTCCTTTAAAGAGACCAAGAGCCCTCTGCCTCACACTCTGCACACTAGTCACAGATGGTGCGTTCGTGTGTAATCGGATTTCCCAAGAATAAACACGGCGCGAAGTTTAAAATCAATTTTAAAGCAAAATTAAATTGATTTATCATTTTGTTTGCAAAAATTAAAAGATACATATTTTGAGCAATTTTATGCATTGTAAAAAAATCATGTCACCCCACCTTTAAAGGAAAGCAGCTTGCACAGGTAACCAACACAAATAGCCATTTTTGTGTTTTCTAATGTCAATTGGCCGTGGTGACCATCTTGAATTTGGTTGTTTCCAATACTTTATTTATTAACCTTTATTTAACCAGGCAAATCCCAATCACAGATCTCTTTTGCAAGGGAGGTCTGTACCTGAAGGCAGCCTAACATGCATGATTTTAGTCTGTGGGAGGAAACCCACGCAAGCACGAGAAGAGCAAACTCCACACAGAAATACCCCAGGTCCAACTGGAGATTGAACACAAGACATTCTTGCTGTGAGGTATTAGTGCTAACCACTGAGCCAGCTACTTAATCAGCTGGAGAGTTGCATAAACTGATTTTTCCCTGAAACATTTCATTAAAATCCATCCAGTGGTTGACGAGATGTTTTGCTAACAGACAGAGTTTACACCAATTGGTTAAAATTTTAAACAAAGAGCTTTTGCGATTTCTTAGAGCTCAGAATATGTGTTGGTGATTACTCTCAGCTACTAACCGTACTAAATTTTATGTCAATCTTTGCAAAATGGACAGAGTTACAGCCATTCAGGTCATTTGAATGTGGCTCTCACCTTAAGTTGGGTTGGCTCTAAAAGTTGATCAGTTGCATCATGATTAATTTCAAGTTTCATTGAAGTCAAGTTAGTCACATACATTTTTTTCCCATTTGTGACATGTTTTAAAAAGACACACAAAGACAAGGACAAAAACATGTCTTCACCTTCACCTTTTGGCAGCAAAGCATCATCTACGTGTGCAATGTTGGTCCAAAATGAACCTAAAACATGTTGAGATCAATTATCTGCATGGCCTATAACTTGATTAAGTTTAATTTTTGTTGTTGTCGTTGTAGCTTTTAAGCAACAAAATGAATATATGATAAATACCTTCACAATACCACCAAGATTCAGAATGCCAGTTTTTTGCACAGACATTTTTCTGAAACAAGCAATATTTCACTTTGAGCACAGGTGCATGTTTTATAATGAACATTTATGGTAGAATACCAGGTGATATGAATTTACCAACACTCCCCGTATCACTGAGCTTGTACTGTGTAAACTAATATAGTTTATACTGAAGAAATTGTGTGCTCAAATGGAAACCCGAAGGAGTTGTAAAAGTTTGTTTTACTCCATGATGTTTGCACCAGTGGGGAATTCCCAGTTCTAGAGGTACACTGGTGGAAGCAGGCATTCAAATTAACCAAAACGGCTGTAAAACCATTCATTGTTCAAACCACTGTTTACTTTTCTTGGATGATTATTGCCCTGAACAAAAAAAAAATGTTGCACTAAGAATACATACAAAACCTTTTTCCTGGTTTTGGCAGGCCCCATTGTATTAAACTATAAACCTGTAGCTCTTTAGCCACCAAACTCAGCCTACATTTTTATCTGCAGGTTTTAAATAGTTTCCGATACAACCAACTTTATACATTTGGAAGAACAAATTAAAATTCTTCTTTCAGCTACAGGAGTCGTCTCAGCGAATCATCCTACTCCATCTGTCCTCTGCATCTCCTCACTCCAACTATGTCCTTTCTAACTGCATCCATATCTCCTCTTTGTCTTTGTCCTGGCAGCTGCATTTCTAACATCCTTCTACCAATATACCCTGTTTGTCAGCAGCACCGATAGTGGTCGTTCTTATCCCAGGCCCTGACGATTTGGTATGATGCTTGGACAAACTCACGTTTGTTTCGGCAAAAGTGTTTCATGTCGGATACCCTAACGGATGAAACCTTCACAATTTCTCCAGGCTTGGGATACACAGCGCATAAGCAATAAGAGACACACTGGCTTGTGCTCCCTAGGGAACTACTTGAAATATGAAGCATAATCAAAGTCAAACTTTCTTTATTTGTTATGTGGTACATGGAATGACATTGTGTAATAATACTTTTATTTGTAGGCGCCTTTCTTGGCATTCAAGGTCACCTTACATTGTCAATCACAAAAACAGACACAATATTATATACACAGTAAAAACAAGTAAAATTAATTAAAATACGACAATGCAGGTGCTATCATAGTGCATAAAATCAAAAAAGGCGTTCAATACAAGATCAACTGGACTTTATTTGTTGCAGAAGATGTTTCGACCTCTATCCTCTAATGTCTTCTGCAACAAATAAAGTCCAGTTGATCTTAAGACTTGTATTGAACGCCTTTTTTTGATTTTATCATGTCCTGGACGACTGAGAATCTTCACCAGCATCATAGTGCATAGGCTACTTTAAATAGGTGAGTTTTGAGTTTGACTTTGAAATGTGGCAAAGGATTTGTGTTGTGAATATCAGGTGGGAGTGAGTCAGAGCTGGGGAGCAACAAGACGGGCAAGGGGAACAATGAGCTGGATGGAAGAAGAGGATCTGAGGGTACAAGTGAACAATGTCCGAAAGGTATGGAGGAGCGAGGTAGTGGACAGCTTTGAATGTAAGGAGGAGTATTTTGTAATTGATGCGATATGGGATGAGAAGCCAATGAAGCTGTTGTAAAACAGGTGTGATGTGATGTACACAGGGAGTTACATCCAACAACAGTATAAAATGTAAAATAAAACCAGTAATAAGATCTAAGATGTGAACTAAGTAGTAATATTGTAAGTATAACTCCAGTTCTAAAGAGCTTGGGACAGTGTGTAAAATGGGAATAAAGACGGATTGTAATACTTTTCTAATCTTATGAATCCACTTTTTATTGGAGCATAGTAAACATATCAACCATTTAAAGTAAGTAATTGTACTATTTTTGGATGGGAAATGAGGTACTTTTCAAATTTACAGTAGCAACACGTGTCAAAGAAGTTGGGGGAAAAGGCGTCAAAAGGCTGTACAGGTCAGTAAGAGGATTGGGTATAAAAAATAACATTTTAGACCAGATCAATTTCTTAGAAGTAAAGATGGGCAGAGGTGTACCACTTTGTGGAAAACATCTCAAATGAGTGGAACAATTGATGTAATTATTTTAGCCCATACTGCTGTGTGTTATTTTGTAATGACGGCAAATAAGCATTAATTTTATGCCATGTAAAGCAGCTCTTGTTCAAGCTGCTGATGGTAGCAGTTGTTGTGTTGACAATGTTTAACCAGAGTTTTATTTTAAAATTATGGGGAGAACAAGGAAGCGAGTAGTTAATGGAAAGCCCATAGGGTGTCTGGTTGAAGGACAAAGCTGTCGCATGTCAGTAACGTGCTGAAAACGTGTTCTCTGCAGTCGCACTGCAACTCCTCTGTCCTAAAACAAATGAAGCAGTCCTGCATTGTTCTTTTCCTTGAGATAATTACAGCTTTTACTCATTCAGGAATCCCATGCTGCCTGCAGCAGGGCTATTATCAAGAGCTGACGCTTGAAGCGTTAAACTTGCTCCCTCAGCAGTTTCAGGCAGACATCATATTCAGTCTCTGAAGATAAGCAAAATAATAATAACAATAATGCTCGTCTCTTTGTGGCTCTCCTGCATTGAGTTCCACTTTGCGGTGCCGTCCCCAGTTTTTCTTTGCCTGGAGTCCTCATCAGGAGACGTGGACAGTGCAGGGACTCTTCAGTGCTTGCAGCTCAGCTTGTGATTAAAGCATGACCCATGATGTGTCACCACACTGGACCTGCAGCTTTTATAACCTCTGGACGGTTATTTATATCCTCAAAGTGCGATAAATCCCCCCGGTGAAAGTGTTGCCCTTTACTCTAATCAATCTTACCCCCTGGGTCACTTTACATTGGATTGGTTAAGTTGGTGCAATAAGAAGAGAGGTCTTTTTATTAAATTAAATTTTTACAGGTATTGATTGTAATGTCATGAAGATCTGAGAAAGCAATTATAAAGTAAGAAGCAATATCTGCACAGTTTTCACATTAATGTGTCTTCAAATTATAAATGGACTTATAACGTCTTTCTGTCTTATCAAGATACTCAAAGCTCTTTACAACACAATCTGTGCCCTCATTTACCCATTCATACAGCACTCTACTAGATCTAAAGCTAAATGAACAAATCATTAAAGAGTACTTTATCACATTCATACACTGATGGGACACACATCAGAAGCAATGAGGGGTTCAGTGTCTTGCCCAGGGATGCTTCGGCATGTGACTGCTGGTGGATTCGAACCCCCAACTCTTGCATTGGAGGACGACTGCCCTAACCACTCATCCACAGCCGCCCAATTATAAATTTGCAAGCAAAAGATGTGAACAATGCCACTTACCACGTGTGCTTGTTTCCACAGTGACTGAAAATTGGTCAACAATGGCAATGTCCATGGAAAAAAAACGTTTAAATGGTCAATATGCCGCTTTCCAAGTTTGTCAGAAGCTGCATTTGAATATAATGCAATGCATTTATGGTGCTCCACGCACTTCTTGATCCATGACATTTATTCTTGACATCTGTCTTACTCAGTTGGTCTATCGTGTTTAGCAGCAGCTTCACTCTTATAAATGTCTTCTTTTTGTTTCTACTCATGTCCGATTCTATTTGATTACCTCCTCACACCACAGCCAGCCGTCAGTCACATGACTCAAGATTTCATGTGGTGTCTGGCAGATTAAGTTGAGTGTTTTGCTTACATGAAGTGCATACCTGCATTTCAAATAAACATAAATCTGGAAAACTGGACGTTCGAACTGCACTATTCAGGATAACCTTCGTGTGAAGAAAACAAAGGAGATGATTGTGGACTTCAGAAGGAACAAACACACCCACACCCCACTGAACATAAGAGGATCTGCGGTGGAAGTGGTCTCCAGCTACAAGTACTTGGGTGTACACATGAATGATAACCTCAGCTGGAGCAACAACACCACCAGCCTGATCAAGAAAGGTCATCAGAGACTCTACTTCCTCAGACGGCTGAGACGAGCTGGTCTGAGCAGCCCAGTCCTCACCTCCTTCTACAGGTGTGCAGTGGAGAGCATCCTGTGCTCCAGCATCAACGTGTGGCATGGAGGCTGCACAGCTGCAGAAAGAAAAGCTCTGCAGAGAGTGGTGAAGGCTGCACAGAAGTCTGTTGGAGTCAGTCTCCCCACCATCACAGACATTTACACCTCCAGATGCAGGAAAAGAGCCACCTGCATCATGAAAGACCCCACTCACCCAGCACACACACTCTTTGCCCCACTCCCCTCAGGACGGAGGTTGAGGAGCATCAAATGTAGAACCACTAGACTGAGGAACAGCTTCTACCCTGAGGCTGTTAGACTCATGAATAAATAAATAATAAGAATAATCACTGCAAAATATCACATCATGTTGCTGCTGATCTGTTTCATGTTGCTGCTGATCTGTTTCATGTTGCTGCTGATCTGTTTCATGTTGCTGCTGATCTGTTTCATGTTGCTGCTGATCTGTTTCATGTTGCTGCTGATCTGTTTCATGTTGCTGCTGATCTGTTTCATGTTGCTGCTGATCTGTTTCATGTTGCTGCTGATCTGTTTCATGTTGCTGCTGATCTGTTTCATGTTGCTGCTGATCTGTTTCATGTTGCTGCTGATCTGTTTCATGTTGCTGCTGATCTGTTTCATGTTGCTGCTGATCTGTTTCATGTTGCTGCTGATCTGTTTCATGTTGCTGCTGATCTGTTTCATGTTGCTGCTGATCTGTTTCATGTTGCTGCTGATCTGTTTCATGTTGCTGCTGATCTGTTTCATGTTGCTGCTGATCTGTTTCATGTTGCTGCTGATCTGTTTCATGTTGCTGCTGATCTGTTTCATGTTGCTGCTGATCTGTTTCATGTTGCTGCTGATCTGTTTCATGTTGCTGCTGATCTGTTTCATGTTGCTGCTGATCTGTTTCATGTTGCTGCTGATCTGTTTCATGTTGCTGCTGATCTGTTTCATGTTGCTGCTGATCTGTTTCATGTTGCTGCTGATCTGTTTCATGTTGCTGCTGATCTGTTTCATGTTGCTGCTGATCTGTTTCATGTTGCTGCTGATCTGTTTCATGTTGCTGCTGATCTGTTTCATGTTGCTGCTGATCTGTTTCATGTTGCTGCTGATCTGTTTCATGTTGCTGCTGATCTGTTTCATGTTGCTGCTGATCTGTTTCATGTTGCTGCTGATCTGTTTCATGTTGCTGCTGATCTGTTTCATGTTGCTGCTGATCTGTTTCATGTTGCTGCTGATCTGTTTCATGTTGCTGTGTTCATTTGTGCCCATCTGCTCATACAGACTCATGTTCGTGCTGCTGTTTGGAGTAAAGTTTTTCTATGATATTAGTGCTTAGTGTATTTTTAGTTGATTTTAGTTAAAGTGAAACTAAACCCAGGTTGAGACGGTAACTCCTCCTTCCAAAATCTCCCTGAAAATGGGCGTGTCGAGAGACAAGGAAGGGTGGAGGTAGAGTTGTGCTTTTGTTCACGCCTCCACCTGCAACAACCTAAAACAAATTAAACCTCTAGCCAACAACATACACCAAGCAACAACAAAGAATAAACATGTAGATGTATTTATCTATTCCACCCATTCCATCCAAAACCAAAGGCCTAAAAAAATGAAAATGAAAAGAAAAATAAAACCGCTTGTCAGGAGTGAAATGCAGCACTTCCATATAAGGTATGCACTTCTCATCTCTGCAGGGGATTGGCTCTGCTTGAACCACCTGTGTGACATCACACATGAGCAGACATGTCACACATGAGCGTTTGCACAAATAAGAAAATTAAGGTGTAATCCACCAGTTCAACCCATAGAACTACCGTAAACACATTTTTAGACCAAATATTGCCAAATATTGCCAATTTACACAGATATGCACAATTATGTGAGAATAAACACAGCCATAGTGCTAGATAACATTTTAAACACATTCTAGGGAGTTTATCAGCTAAAAAAAGTTAATTTTGGGTTTAGTCGCACTTTAACTGTTTGGAGTGAACTGTCTGTTAGTAAAATAACTCACAGACAACTGGACAGTCAATGGACATACAACTGATTTGGTTTTTGGGCGAATCCAATTCAAGATGGCCACCAAAGCTAATCGACATTAATCAACACATAAACATACCATATACCATACCATTTTATTTATAAAGCACTTTAAACAGGAACAAGTCCACACCAAAGTGCTGGACAAACAAACATGCAACAGGCAACACAGACAATGAAGTACAACACGAAAAACATAAAAACATTGCAGATCATAAATCAAACGATCCAATACAAATCAGCTGGCATTGAAAGCAATGGAGTAGTAGTGAGTTTTTAACCGGGATTTGAAAACCGAGAGGGAGGGGGCCTGTTTGATGAGCAGCGGTAACTCGTTCCAGAGTCTTGGGCCTGCTACAGAGAACGCCCTGTCACCCCTGCGCTTAAGGCGAGTTTCTGGAACTATTAAGAGTACCTGATCCTCTGACCTCAAAGCACGTGGAGGGACATATGGGTGTATCAGATCCGAGAGATAGGCGGGGGCGAGACTGTTCAGCGATTTGTAGACATACATGAGAATTTTGAATTGGATTCGAAGATGAACCGGTAGCCAGTGAAGGGAGGCCAAGACTGGTGTAATGTGCTCTCTTTTGCGTGTGCTGGTTAAAAATCGGGCAGCTGCGTTCTGAACCAGTTGTAATCGTGCAATGGTGGCTTGACTGACGCCAAACAGAAGTGAATTGCAGTAATCAAGCCTAGATGTAATGAATGCGTGAATCACTGTCTCCAGGTTGTTTTTGGATAATATGGGCTTCAGCTTAGACAGACGCCTCAGCTGGAAAAAACAGGATTTGACGATCATGTTTACATGACTGTTGAGTTTCATGGAAGGATCCATTATCACTCCCAGATTTTTGACTTTTTGTTTTTCGGACAGGGGTAGAGCAGACAGGTCAATGCAGTGGTTTGAGGTTGTGTCATTGGGAAGGAACAATATGGCTTCAGACTTCAAACAGACTTCAGACTTCAAACATAAACATAAACACATTAACACTCAGTCAGTTCGACAGATAATGAGCTAAAATTTGGTGAGGTAGTAGCCGAGAGTTATTTACAACACATACTCTGAGCATGACCTCTCACAATTCTTGCTTAACTCTAAATACAAAGAAAACAAAGTGTATTTGCTTTTCAATTAAGACAACGTCATCACAATCCTTAAATATCCAAATCAATGGTGACTCCATTGAGCAAGTACCACAAGAAAAATATTTAGGAATTATTCTGGATGCCCAGTTAAATTTTAAGAGCCATGTTGATAAAATCTGCCAAACTGTTAGATCTAATATAAACTGTTTTAAAATTATTAGACATTGTATTGACACCTCACTGTGCAGAGATGTTTTTAAACTCACTGATCCTCTCACATAATAATAATAATAATAATAATAATAATAATTAATTCAATTTATAACGCACTTTTCATTACTGAAAATCTCAAAGTGCTACACATATATTGAATGCTACACACATTCATAAACCGGTGGCGGCAGACTACCATGCAAGGTGCTTTCCAGTCCTACCGGGAGCAACTCAGGGTTAAGTGTCTTGCCCAAGGACACAACGACACATGGTGCGGGTCCCGGAAGTCGAACCGCCAACTTTCCGATCGGGAGACGACTGCCATTACCACTACACCACGGCCGCCCCTTCACATTTCTCCTATGGATCTACTGTCTGGTTCCAGACCACTTATTCTACACTCAAACCTTTAGCTAGTCTCTATAATCAAGCCTTAAAGGTTTTATACCAAAAGTCAACTAGATTCCATCATTGTCCTATTTTGAGCAAATATAACATTCTGGATTTTACAATTTTTTATAAATTATAATGTTTTAAAATTGATTTTCAAGCGTTTAAATGGACTTGCACCTACACCATTAAGTGATTGCATACAGAGACTGCATGGCAATAGAGATTTACCAGAGCGGCTTTGTATGGAAATTGTAAGGTCCCCTTCAGAAGAACCACTTTCGCACAAGGTTCCCTGTCGGTGAGAGGATCTACAGTTTGGAACTCTCTTCCTGCTATTATAAAATCCACAACCAGTTTCAATATGTTTAAAAAGCAAACAAAACTCTGGTTATGTCAAAAACAGAAATGTACCCATTTTTGACATATTACATTTCTCTGTTTTGTATCCCTTATGTTGTGCTATTTTTAAGGACTACCACTTCAATTTTTAGATTTTTTTAAAATTTAATTTAATTTTTTTATTTGTTTACTCTTTTTTTTTAATTCATGTATTTTTTTTCCTTCTTAAAAGCCCATCTAGGGACAAGTGCTGCGAATTAGCTGTTGCTATTGCACTATGATGCAAACAACTGCTGTTTTACTCAGTTTGTGTATGTCGATGTGTGTCTGTCCCTATCAAATAAATCAAATCAAATCAAACCAAATCAATATTGTTTGAGTTCGCAAAAAAAGTTTTTTAGGGTTTGACAAGCAGCTGAAGTACAGCTCCATGATTTTTCAGTGTAAGATGATTTTCATTGTAAAAGTCTCGGGCAATATGCATCCCTTTAACAAGTGCTCTGTGTTTGTGCAGCTTTGGGAGGGCTTGTGCTGCAGCTGGATCATCCTCCATGAAGGCTGCACTGGCATCGAGCTCCCCAGTGACCGGCGGTTGCACATCGACGCAGGCCGTCTGGGACGTTTGGGTTCCCAGTCTGTGAAAACAGCCTTTGTTAAACACAACATTCCTCACTAGTCACATTGGTGAGCCAGTTCTTGCACAATTAAAAACCCTCCTCCCACTCGTTCCCCCCACCGACCACTCCTGCAACCACAGTCCCATTCCCTGCCAGAGCTCGCGCCATCTTCAGCAGAGAGAGGTCACCTATAACTGCTGACGCTACACACTCCTGCCTGCAGCTTCACGTAGATCTTCCCTGTAATGAGCTCTGACGTGACCTCTGCAGGTACACACTGACCTTCAGAAGGTGTATATGAAGTCAGTTAAACAGCAGACCAGTCACAGAGCATGCACACGCACAACAATGAAGAATAAAGACAGATCCATGGGATTGTTTACTCACAAGTTGGGCATAGGCCGTATTTTAAAATGTTTTGTTGCAACAAAATACTTTTCAGGATTAGCACTGATGTGTGAAATAAAGATGAAATGTATTAGTGGTCAGCTGAAGCAGATGCAATAACCACGCAGCTCCAATTTTCTGCATATCGTCACAATAAGTGGTTTGCAGTTTCTTTGACATTGATATTTTTGTTTTGTTTCTGGATTACTGCAAAGTGTAAAGTAAATTCTAGGATGTAACGGAGTGTGGTGAGAAATAATGCTGCAGTGGCTTCAACTGGAGAAGTGGGAAATAAAAGGATCTAACAGGATGTAACGGAGTGTGGTGAGAAATAATGCTGCAGTGGCTTCAACTGGAGAAGTGGGAAATAAAAGGATCTAACAATGGATTTAGGCTGCCATCTGCTGGAAAACTACTTTGAGACAGAGATATCAAGAACAGCTGAACAGACTTGAACTCTCAGAAAGTTATTATTAACTATGAGAGGCAAGACAATTCAAGATGGCCACCACAGTTAACTAAACTTGGCCACAACTAAAATGGCTTTGACTCAGTCCATTTTACAGATGTCGTCATTTAAATCTCTGGCATGAAGGGTGAAGGGTAATATGCATGTTTTTGAGAGAGACTATATCTTTGTTGTGTGAATGTTTTAAAGCATTCACACTGTTTTGATACATTTTTCTTCTGTATGTTTTTCGGCGCTATCCTCGCCTCTCAGTTTTCAAGCCATTTCAACAAATCATTCATCAAAACGTTCAGCTCTTTCCGGATCCTGCTTTGACCTTTGGTTTAGGCCAACTTTAGCTTTTTGAAATATTTAGCCTTTTCTGCCACTTTTGATCTCATAGCTAATTTTACATCCTTCAAATATTTAAATCTGTTCACAACCTTTTAT
>JBBPBX010009385.1:0-22898 GCA_038048925.1 Garcialebias charrua
ATAACGTTCATTGAGTGAAAAAATAACCGAAACGGTACGTAGGCGGACCGAACTGAACGTGCTGTACCGAAACGGTTCGGTATACCCACTTGTACCGTCACATGCCTACTACTAGTGGGTATTTGTTCTCTCTTTTTTTTCCCTTTATAGATGGCCTCCCTTCTCACCTTACAGCCATCCTCTCACACCGATATGATTTTTTTATAGAGAGAAAGAAAAGATAGAAAGTAAGACAACAAAACAACAATTATCCACAAAAAGAGCACAAGGCAAACACACCCAACCTCCGCCCGCAATCCTGCAAAGCACATGACGGAACACAGCAACGAAACATACATGCATAAAGACTAATAATATTCATGACCTTGCAGTAGATTTCCATAAATAAACATACCCATACCTACAAATATATATACAGTATACATACATACATATGCATTCATATCACATATCCATCTACATATCTGCATATATCTACATACCGGTACATCCCTGCATCCATTTGTGTGTGGTTGTGAGCATGCATAAGTGAATAAGGTTCCTCCAATAGAACATTTAGTTGTGACCGTGAAGCATCAGAGATCTGTCCCCCCAAGGCCCGAGGCAGACGAAGGGACGATCAAAGCCCAAGACCCCAAGAAGGACCCTGAGCCCAGAGTCCCCAGGGCCACCCGAACAGGACGAGCTACTCGCCCGCTCCCTAGATCCGACCAATGACCAATGCTTTTTTTTCCTGCACCCCTAGTGGGTATTTGTTCTCAGAAGTTTAACTTTGGTATAAAGAGGAAGTGCTCAAGCTCCTTCCTGTCCTCATGGAGAATTTGAAGCATATCTTGTCTGTTAAAACAGTTTGTATGTGAGGGTACTCCATCTCAAGGTCTGGGTTTCTCAGAAATCTTAATGAATCATCTGGGTGCTTCTGTTGGCTCAAAGTTGTAGTTTGTGGTGTCCGTCCTGTTTCACTTCCATTCAACTGAAGCAGAACTACAGTAGCAGAAGGGACACACACACACACTTTGTTGGATTTTCTTAAATATTTCACTTATATTCTCTTTATTGCACAATAATTTAGAGTAACGATTGGTTTTATAAAGGCCTAGTAAGTACCACCAATCCAGGACATGGTTCTATCACATAGTTTTTGTTCTTGCATTTAAGAGAACTTGCCTGTTTTTTTTACCTGCAGGCATGAAACAGTCATTTCTCAAGCGAAATCAACTAGCATTAAGTTTATGGTAAGTAATTTTATTTTTTAAACAAAGATTATAGTTTGAATCAAAATACAGTACAGTACTTATTCTTTTAATGTGTGTGTGTGTGCGTGTGCGTGTGTGATTTGTTTTCTCCTGCAGGTTGTTACAGGATGAAACGTCTCCGGTTGTCCAGTAGCAGTGACAGTTCTGACGATGAGAGTGAGTCATTAGGCAAAGCGCTGCAAAGGCCTATTGTAATCGTTCTGTTCAGGCCCGAGCAGCAAAGCGCTGTGAAGGCCTATTGTAATTCAGGCCCGACCTGCAATTTTTTCCGCCAAATGAATTGGCCTTTTGGGGGCCTTTACATATCCCAAAACTCACCAAATTTGGCAGCCTTATCAGGACTAGTGAAAATTTACGTATTTTGGGGGAGTGGCAGAAATCGGATAAAAAAAACTGCTCAAGAGCGCCACCTAGGAATATTCAAAGTACCCTCTGCATTAGCCTTAGTTTGTTGTAGAAGCATGAAATTTGGTACACTTGTCCAATTCACCAAGATGCACAGAAAACTCTCCGGCACCAACGTTGTACGATAAATAGGAAGGCAGCCATTTTGGAATGCTGTCCATATTTTCACACCTTTTTGGCGATTTACAACCTCCACATTTGAACGAACTCCTCCTAGGGATTTTGCTCAATCAATTTCAAACTTGGCCAGTTTCTTCTTAAGGCACGGGGGACCAAAAGTTATCAAAACGGTTTGTTTCGAAGCATGCTGAAGGGGCAGGGCCAGACCTCAAAGTTGGACATCTCACCATGAAAAACAAATGCTTATAGCACCTATGTGAAAACTGCCTAATACATCAAACCATCAGTGATTGATCCACATCCAGTCCTCTGCAAGACTGAATGGTCAATTCATGACGTCACTTAAGCCACGCCCCCTGACATCAGGAAATGTCAAGTTTTACGTTCATCTGACCCCTGTTACCTAATAAACATGACATTGTGTCCAGTGACCCAAGACATGTTGGTGTTATGTCCCAGGGCATATTATTTAAGCCCCAGTATGTTTTGTTTATGTTGGCTGTCAACGTGGCCATGCTGCTAAAAGCACTTTTGAAAATTTGAATGTAAACAGTCTTGATTAGTTCACTCTATTGGACGGTGCTTTTGAGCCCGCTTATAAATAGGCTGGTTGCAGAGATCTGATGTAGGATACGGAAGTGTGGAGGTTTGTGTTTCTCCGCTCGCCCCTCGCCACTTGGGAGTCACTCCTGAGGGAGTTAGGTGTTGTGAGCAGGTGCGTGCTCATTCTGGCTCTAGAGAACCTAGTAGTTGGTTTTCGGTTGGCCATGGAAGGCCTATTAGTTTTTACTGGTCTTTGGCTTGTTTTTAGCCGGCTCACCAGGTCAAACTTTTGTTTGTATGTACTTTGTTTTATTTTGGACACGGAGAAACTGAAGGTGAACTCCTGTTTTTAGTTGTTTTTCTCCCTAGAAAGGAGCTGGCTGCAGGAACCACGCCCGCAGCCTCCAGGAGTTTAACAAAAATAAATCTGTTTTTAAACCTTCTTGTTGTCTCGTGTCCTTTTAAATGTGTTATGTTCATGGCGGACGTGACATATTTAATGGGGACTCGTTAAAACACAATATTATTTGTGAGGTTACTTCTAGATTTGGAGCAATGTTCTATGCGTACTGGGCACAGCTGGCACTAGGGGTGGGCGATATGGCTCAAAAATTATATCGTGATATTTCAGAGTATTATCACGATAACGATAAATTTCGTGATATAACCTAAAAAAAAAAAAATCAAATGTATTTATTTGACAAAATTAACTTAACATGTTGCTTTGCAGTATTATATAAAAATTTTAAAAACAACAAGGGGTAATTTTACTGAAATTACTTTATTTAGTAAAGTATTTAGTCTCCAAGTAAAACTACCGTATTCTCCGGTGTATAAGTCGCACCTTTTTGCCTACATTTCTAAGCCCTGCGACTTATAGGCCGGTGCGACTTACACGTCGATTTTTCCAATATTTTGGTCATAATTTGACTTTGGTCAAAAACTCCAAAAATGGTGCAGTACCAGTTTCGGCCGCTATGGGCGCTAAGAAACCCTTTACAGTACCTACACTGTTGACATCTGCCTGGTCCAAAAATGGTGCAGTGACACAGAAGATGAAGACTTCAATGGTTTTGAATAAATAAATAAAAACCATAAAATAAATACAGTATCTGTTTCTGTCATCATTTTAAACTGAGACACGTTTTTTACTGTAATGTCAGCTAATAAAAATATATTTTTATGTGTTTATCTTTAAAGATAAATGATGAAAGACACAAAATATACAAAAATTATGTTCATTTATTAATGAAAAGTTCAACTAAGACAGATCAAACAAAATACTGTAGTTTTTATGTGATAATCTTGTCAAAAGTCCTTCCAAACAATTTGGCAGCCAGTCCATTTTGGGCAAAACACCAGTTCACGTGAGGTGCGACCTATAGGCGGGTGCGACTTATAGGCCGGTGCGACTTATTTGTTGATTTTTCCATTTAATTGGGCATTATTAGGTTGGTGCGACTTATACTCCGGTGCGACTTATACGTCGACGAATACGGTACACCTGCACTTGAGTTTTTGTGGTGGTTTTTTAATCTATATTTTGTGCAGACTTTTTCCAATCTAAATAACAATCATTTTTAAAGTGCAGGTGTAGTTTCCTAAAACAACTAGCCTAAATAAAATGAAGTTTGTGTCATTCCTCTGATTCATTTTTTTAACTGATCTGTCTCTGATGGAGTTGTAATGTATACAGCAGTGTTGTGCATGTATATTACAGAGTGCCAGTGAACGCACCGCGAGTGAGAGCGTGACGTAGGCGCGCAGGTTCGGGTGTGAAAGAAAGTCAGAGAACGGAGCGGTGGAGGATCATGCAGTCTGTTAAGTGTATTTGTGCAGCTTAAACAATAAAGCAACGTCTGCTACAAACCAGCAAGGTTATTGAGCGTGCAGAGAAACATCACAGGAGTGACTGTGGAGCCGCGCGTGTTTGTAACACAGTTTACAGCGAGGACACGGCTGCTCAGAGCGGAGCGGGGCGGGGGAGGGGGGGACAGCTGTCTATGCCTGCAGAGCAGGGGGAGAGAAGCTGAGACGCGCGCGCGTTGTTTTTAACATTTTAGCAGTAACTAATTAGCGTTTTACACCAGTACAGACTGTTGGAGGGGATGTACGCAGTTGTTTGAAGCGCTCGGGTGTTAAGGGGCGGGGCGCCCTGACGTATTACGTCATGAAATTAGCATATCATGATATAAGATTTTTGCCCGGGCAAGCTTTTTATACCGGTATTACCGGTAACGATATGATATGGCCCAGCCCTAGCTGGCACGCATTAAGGTGCTTGGTTAAGTTAGTCTGTGTCTGTTCTGTTTTGTGCAGACAATTTTGTAAATATGTGTGACGGTTTCCACGGTGTGGACATGGAGTTTAACCTGGAAACTTTGTTGTTTGTGCCTCGTTTTTAACATATTTAATGAGGGTTCGTCTTGTGTGGTGCAATTTGTGTGGACAGCTTTTCAGCTGCGTGTGCTGCATTTGGTGCGTTCAGGCACAGCTGGCGTGCGTTGTGTTTTGATTGCAGTAGTCTGTTGTGCAGGAAGGCTTTGGTGGTAATTGTTTAACTATGTGTTGGTCATTAACATGGAGTTTGACCTTAATAGTTTTGTTAAACAACCCACATTTGATACGTTTGAAAACTGTACATGAAACAGCTGCTGTATGGGCCTATCATTTTAATATTTCTGTTAACAAACGTGCTGAAAAAGGAATAATTGAAGGAAGTTATTGACAGGATTTTTTCCCCCCCGCTTCACTTTTTTCTAAGAGTCCTGATGGGTCTCCATGATAAACTTTGGGGAACATGATGCGGTACGTTTGTTATACTTTGACTTGTTTTTGTGTAGTGCGTTTAAATTATGTAGTTGGTATGTGATATTTAATCCAGATGAGTTTTGTTGGCACCCACTTTAGTGAGGTCTTGTGCTTTGTGTGGTGTTTTTTTGTTGTTGTTTTTTTTGATTTTGTGCTTGTTTAGCCCAGATGAGTTTGTGAAGGCATCCACTTTTGAATTTCTTGTGCTTGTGTGATGTTTTTAGATTCTGTGCTAGGTACGCAGATGAGTTTTTTTGAAGCACACTCTTTTGTGAGTCTTGAAATTTGCATGATGTTAGATTCTGTGGTTAAACTTGGGTAGCACAGATGGGTTTTAAGAAACACACACTTTTTGAAAGTCTTAATTAATTTTTGAGTTATAGATCAACCTGTGTATAAAGATATGTCTGTTTCAGGATTTTTTAGGCGTGTTTTAAATGTGACCGCGTTTCGTCACGCGGTCTTCTTAAGTATAGCCCCACCCCCTGCAGCTCCAGCCGTATAAATTACTTCTTCGCCTCGGTGGAGCCGTTCACTCGCGAATCGCAGATAGCATCAGATAGCAATAGCTATAGCTCCTTTTTTGCTAAGAAAATGCGACAGGTCCATTGCATACTTAGTTATCAACGTGATTACTCTATATTTTAATCACCAACACAGACCCCGCATGCGATGTGACCGGGTCGGACCGGGTGCAGCGAGTCCGCTCATCTTCTAAAATAGCGCTTATTATTAAACACATAACAGCGGAGTTATGAATTATAGTTGTGTCCTCAACTTTAAAAACAAAACCAGAGTTGTTTGTGCACTAAAAACAGCGTAACTCTTGGAAAAAGGAGCTGCTGTTACAGCCAGAACTCAGATAAAAACAGAGCAGGTTTACTGGATCTCTGCTGCACCTGTCTGCCTCTCCACACACAGCTCAGGCTGTGAAGAACGATGCCGACCGTCACAGTGGTCACTGTCTGACTCAGAGTCTGAGTCTGGCTCTGGAGGTTCAAATGAGTAGGGCTGGAGAACTCCAATTAGGCTGCCAGCCTTCGCGAACATCTTCAGGGTGCAGGACACGGGCGCAGTACTGCGCTGAAACCACGCCCACGCGCTGACACGCCCCCAGCGTTTCAGACCAGGGCACAATTATGTTTTTTCATTATTTTTGAGACTTAATTTTATAAGGTAAACAATGTTTTTAATCAGTCAGATTTATATGGGTGATTAATAACACATATTTATGCCGTGTGACAAACTCAAAACACACATTTAATTTTACTTTACACGGTCTTTAAAATAGGTCTTGTATGACAGAATATTTTAAATATTGATTGGACTTGGAATATGGATTATGTCATGTTTTAAAAATTATAGTCATGTTGTTGTTGTGTTTGTATGTAGGGATGCACCGATCCACATTTCTTACTTCCGATCCGATACTTAAATCTGTGTATCGACCAATACTTTCCGATACGGTTCAGGTATATGAGGCTGTAATAATCTGGCTGTAAGAATCTGTTGGAATCCTGGCAAAAGCCAATGCAGATTTTTTCCTGTCTTTGATTTTATACGTCTACCTTATAATGTTTTGCTAGTTTTTTGATACTTTGTTAAAAAAAATAAAAATAAAATAAACGTTCTTGTTACATATCCTGAGGAAGCGGCCAATGCTGACACCTATAGTTCTTATGTATGTTGACTGCAGTCATGCTTTTGTTGGTTAATTAGTCTGATTATGATCAGGCTTGTGTGTGTTCAGCCCGGAACACCTGAGAGCCACGCCTATATATACTTCAAGTGACTGTGCTTGAATGCGGAGTGGTGTGAGCTCAGAGTTTGGTTGCTTTGTTGCTGAGCTGTTTGAGTACTGTTTGGGTACTGTTTGAGTACTGTATGGTACTGTGTGGGGTGTTCTCCGCCCACCCCTGTCTTGAAGTCTGATCTTCTGTTTAGAAGGTTCTTGGTGAGTAACTACTAGCTCATGTTTGGTCTTGACTGCTAGATGCACTTAAAGAGTGGCTACTAGCTCATGTTTGGTCTTGACTGCTAGTTGCATTTGTGTCAGCTCATTTGTTTGTGGAGTTTGACTGTGCTTGATGCACTTAGGAATGTTTGCTCATCTTTTGACTTTTGTTGTGCTTAGTGCACTTGGTGGCTGTAGGCTGCATTGGTGACTTTTGGATCCTGCTTTGAAGAGGGAGGTTGACCTGTGTGGTTTGGTTAGCTTGGTTTAACCAGGAGTTTTTTTTGGAGCTGTTTGGAGCTGTTTGGAGCTTGGAGCTGTTTGGAGCTTTTGTTTGTTTGCCTAATGACAGAGTGAGATCGGTAGTCCAGTTATATCGTTTTTCTTTTACCCCTAGGGTCCCCTTTTGGTCAGGTAGTCCGTCTCCAGACAGGCTGCGACGGCCCTGTTTTTATGGGTTGGGCCGACGCTGGGGACGTTATATTCTTTTTGGCTGACTCACTCTTGTCCACCATTTATTTGTACTTTTGTCTGTCTATTTTTGCTCCCTTTTTGTTGCCCTGTGCCAGAAGACGGTGCACTCCGCACCTGGAGGGAGGAGTCGGGCAGTTTTCAATAAAGCTTTTTATTTTTACATTCTGCCTTCTTGTGTCCTTTGTCCATTTAATGTGTTCGGCCTGAGCCAGCCGTAACATATTTTGGGCGCCTCGTCCGGGATCTTGAATCCTTTTTGACTCCTTGTCTGGATCTTGGATCCTTCTTCTTTTTTGCTCCTTGTCTGGATCTTGAATCTTTTTGAGCCCTTGTCTGCATTTTTTTTGCTCCTTTTTGAGTCCTTGTATGCATTTTTGAGCCCGCGTTTGGATCTTTGAGCTGTTGTGATCCTTGTTGGGTTAATTAAATAAACCTGCTGTTGGTTTGACTCGTAGGCGGGTCCAGCGCTGTGCATGTTTGTGGAAGTCTGGTTTTGAGCAGACATTGAGTTTTTTGTGCTTAAAATATTGAGAGTGTGGTGAAGTCTTTTGAAGCCAAGTGTTGTTGGACCGCAGTTAATATAATTGCTACTTTTTACATTTGGTGTGTTTTGACAGCTGTGTGCTGTAGTTTGCACTCACTCTGGAGCTGACAGGACCAGCTCCTGGTTGCTGATTGAGCTGAAACACGCAGCTGTGTGTGTGTGTTTTTGGATTGTGCTGCGTTTAAATGCAGCTGGGATTTTTTTTGCTGTTGTTTACAGTGAAAGTCTTTAGAAGAGGGGTACAGCTTAAAAGCTGTTTGTGTCCACATCATGGTGTTCAATTTGAAGAGATTTCTTGAACAGCCCACGTTTGATGTCTATATAAACTGCACGAGAGAGCAGATGTTGAGTATAGCAAACCATTTTAAAATCGACACTAGAGAATACGAACATGATGGTTGGTTTGAAGGTGGACTGCTGACTGAATTAATTCAACTTGGGGTTGTTGTGATGCCTGATTATGGACATTCAAATGAAAATGAAGTTGCTTTAAGAAAAAAAGAGCTTGAAGAACAATTGAGGAAAGAAAAAGAACTTATTTCACAACAGTTCGAGGTCGCACGAAGGGAGCTACAACTTAAACATGAATTGTTCTTAAAAGAACAAGAAGTCAAAAGTCAAAGTATTCTAGCCGCTCTACATGAGAAGAAGCGTCTTCTAGAATTGAGAGAGCTCCATACTGCACAAAGGGAAGATCACCATTTGTGTCCCACTGTGTGTCATCCAAAGGTGACACCAGAGCCTTTCATTCAAGCAGGTGTGCCTCTCTCACATCTACAGGAGATGGCGCCAGAAGAACATCGTCCAGAGGAGGAGAAAAATGAGGATGATGTCAACTTGGGTGACAGTTTCTTCTTTTTTCATGTAACTGAACTTGAAATTAAACATGAAAATGAATCTGACTTAATCCCAGTTAAAGATGGGGATCTTAAAAACTTTGAGCTGAAGGAACATTACATTGACCTGAGTGAATGTTTTTTATTTAGCTCTGAAGAAGAAGTCCCAGTGAGCTTAACTGAGGATCCAGAAGAAACAATTCCACCTGTTTCATTGTGTTCTTTTTTAGCTCCTGCAGAAAACAAAGGAGTTGTGAAAGATGATGTTGACTTGAGTGACAGTTTTCTATTGTTATTTAAAACTGAACAACTCTCATTTCATGATTCTGTGTCTAACGGTCTCTGTGCTTACAGTGCGGCTGAGAGCAGAGCTGTTGAAACTGACACAGGGATGCTGTCCAGAGCAGAAAAAGAGGACAGATCCCCCCTGACTGTCAAGACACGTGTGTCAAGTTCTCTTGTTTCTTTGTGTTCCCTTTCAGCCACTGCAGACTGCAGACTGTTGCTGAATGATGTGGGACCATGGCCTCAAAAAGAAACTGGAAATGAGTCAGGAAATGACTTTATTAAGTCTGTGTGGTGTGCAACAGTGAACTCTTATGTTGACCATAATTCACTGTCTGACACTATTTCCTATATTTTCAGAATAACTGAAATCAGATCTGCTACAGTTGACCAGAAGGTGTCGCTACAGCTGAATGGAGAGAGTTGTCCAACACTGTCCAGTGCTGAGATGGAGGAGAACAGTTTCCCTCTGTTTGCTGAGAAATTACGACTCTCTTCGTCACTGACTGACCTCATCAGAAATGATGATGGCGTTTGTTATACAAAACAAATGCTTTTCAAATTAATGTCAGATCAGAGATGCCTTTTTGGCTTCAGAACATTTTAAGATAACATGATATTGATTATGTTAGCGGTTAGGCGGACTAGTTTTAATGATGTTAATAATGTTTTTAGTCCGTTTGTCTGTTGTGACCGCTACATTGTTGTTCTCTAGGGTCCTATTTATTTTGCATGTGCGGATGTGAGATGTTTTCACCTGGCATCCACATCACACCCATACAAAACACTGGTGGTGGAGGTGTTACATATCCTGAGGAAGCTGCCAATGCTGACACCTATAGTTCTTATGTATGTTGACTGCAGTCATGCTTTTGTTGGTTAATTAGTCTGATTATGATCAGGCTTGTGTGTGTTCAGCCAGGAACACCTGAGAGCCACGCCTATATATACTTCAAGTGACTGTGCTTGAATGCGGAGTGGTGTGAGCTCAGAGTTTGGTTGCTTTGTTGCTGAGCTGTTTGAGTACTGTTTGGGTACTGTTTGAGTACTGTATGGTACTGTGTGGGGGTGTTCTCCGCCCACCCCTGTCTTGAAGTCTGATCTTCTGTTTAGAAGGTTCTTGGTGAGTAACTACTAGCTCATGTTTGGTCTTGACTGCTAGATGCACTTAAAGAGTGGCTACTAGCTCATGTTTGGTCTTGACTGCTAGTTGCATTTGTGTCAGCTCATTTGCTTGTGGAGTTTGACTGTGCTTGATGCACTTAGGAATGTTTGCTCATCTTTTGACTTTTGTTGTGCTTAGTGCACTGGGTAGCTGAAGGCTGCATTGATGACATTAGGATCCTGCTAATGATAATTGATCAGGGATGCTGACCTGTGTGGTTAGTTTAAGCTGGTTTAACCAGGAACATTATTGAGCTTGGAGCTGTTTGGAGCTTTTTGAGCTGTTTGGAGTTTGGAGCTGTTTGGAGCTTGGAGCTGTTGAGTTTTTGTTGGTTGGCCTAATGACAGAGTGAGATCAGTAGTCCAGTTATATCGTTTTTCTTTTACCCCTAGGGTCCCCTTTTGGTCAGGTAGTCCGTCTCCAGATAGGCTGCGACGGCCCTGTTTTTATGGGTTGGGCCGACGCTGGGGACGTTATATTCTTTTTGGCTGACTCACTCTTGTCCACCAATTATTTGTACTTTTGTCTGTCTATTTTTGCTCCCTTTTTGTTGCCCTGTGCCAGAAGACGGTGCACTCCGCACCTGGAGGGAGGAGTCGGGCAGTTTTCAATAAAGCTTTTTATTTTTACATTCTGCCTTCTTGTGTCCTTTGTCCATTTAATGTGTTCGGCCTGAGCCAGCCGTAACACTTGACGACCTCTCAGATTACAAACTTTCTTCTCACACTCATAACTCTTCTTCACTAATGGATACCATTACAAAAACATGGCAAAATAAAAGCCATTACTGTGACAGAGATTGTTTTGGATCAATTTAGAAGTCATGCTTCAATATTTTTTTATTTGCTTGAGGGTCTAAAATGAGACTCACGCAAAATATGTTCCGTCGCGGTCGATGAAGTAGCGTCCCTCGGTGTCCCGTGGGATATGATGACGCCCGCTAAACATGGCGGCCAACATGGTGTCCTCGTACCGCCGCAGCGTGGACAGACGTGTGGTGAAGTACGTGCCCCCTACGTTCAGAGAAATGACCTCAGGAAGCTTGAAAAATCAGGAATAAAAATTATGAGATTAATTAGTGAGGTGGGCAAAAGGGAGCAAAACGCTTGATTTTCTGCACAATGCATGAAAAGGTAACAAAAGAAACCTGTAGCAAGATTAGCTTCTTTTAAAGGATTATTATTAGTCAAAGCATCAAATTTATCAGTTTGTTTTTCAATGAGGTGATCATTACTGATGACATTTTAAGATAAAAACGTACCAGAGCTACAGTTTAAGTGTACAGTATCTTTACAAATGTACAGATTTATGCTTTACAAGAGCTGAGGTTTATTTATTCCATTAAAACTTCTTTTTTTTTTTTTTACCTTTTGGAGTCTGGGGTATATGTTGTGAATAACTACGACCACTAGGGCTTCAACAGACTACTCGAGTAATCGTCATCGATTACTTGGACCTCTATCGAGTTTTTAAATTTCAAGTCGAGTATTCGTAGTGACGTCATCACGTCGCAGTTACAGAACAGAAAATGAATCAACTTCCTGTTTGGAGCGTGTTGCGAACCGGTGTTGCACCATATTCTGTGACCACCGTATATTGTGACCATAGGGGGCGGTGTTGCATGAACTGTTGCAGGTCACAGAATGTGGTGTAACACCGGGTCCAATCGACCGAACCAGAACCAGCTTCCTCTGACCTTGTTTCACAAATAAAGGCAAAAAATATATATCTCTAAACCTATAAAAACCTATATTAATCTCTAAAACTAAACCTAATGCGCAGCAACACGGGCGGTGGTGCGGGGTGGTCCACCGCCCCACTGTTTTAAGTTTCGTTTTTGACATGCTGCACTTTTTTTTCTTTCACTTTTGCAGCTTAATAATAATAACTAACAGTTTGGGGTTTCCTGTGACTTATTTGCTGTGAAATAAATGGTCGGAGCCTAATACTGTATATGCTCCCAATGTTTGTTGGTCTTTTTTTGTAAATAAAACAATTACTCTTCTTTTTTTTTTTGCGGTTTTAATTAGTTAATTATTTTTTGCATCTTGAGATCCTATGACATCATCAACTACTCAAGTATTATTATGTTGATGTCGAGTTTAAAAATTATGTACTCGTTCAACCCCTAACGACCACATCAAATTCTACCAAAATATCTGTAAAATGTATTGAGCTACAACCAATTTGTGTTAAAGAAGATTAGCGTTGGCTGCCATCTTATACTGGGTTGACTCCAAAAGTTATTCAGCTGTAGATATACATCCAAAGATTGCTCTGTTTTATTCAACTCCGTGTGAAGTTTGATGAGATATTTTGGCAAGAGACGAGCACAAATATCATCATCAGCGCTCATCTAACACCCTGTTTCCACGTGAATGATCTCTTGGTTGTGGAAAACATACATGTTGGAATGAGAAAGGGTTCTCTGCAGACCAAAAGTGGGCGTTTCTGGAGAATATGCGTTTGTAGAAGACAAGCACTGATTGGCTAACTGTATTTGCTGGTTCTTTATGCAAGTTACGTCAGGTCTTTTTAAAGAAACAGCGTTAAATCTGCTGTCGAACACAAGAAGATTATCTTTTGTTCTTGGGTTGTAGGCTGCACCTGACACAGGTTGGCTTGAGTCTGGTCTGGGTACAACGAAATATGAAGCATCTGAAGCAAAACCTGCTCCTATTTGTCAAAAAGTCTGGTCTCAATTAAAGATCATGAGTCCTGTGACGAGAGAATGGCCCAAAACAAAAGCTAAAAACACAATTTGCTCTTTAGAAGTGCTCTTCTATGAGATCTGATCTATGAACGGAGCTGAAACATGGAGTAGGATTGACCCTTAAACAATAAAAAACCAAAACGGATTTTGTTCTTTGCTCTTACTTTCGCCGCCAGAGACGCCGCTAATGTCAAACTGGTTAACACCATAGACATATGTCTGTGGTCAACGTAATCTGCCAATAACGCCTCGTTTTTAGACACAATATGTGGTTAACACAATCTCAGAGTCAGAGATTCTTTATTGTCATTCGTACCACATGTGGTACATGTGATGTACAATCTGCCAATAACGCCTTGTTTGTTTGTTTTTACGTCTAATCAGATGTGGTCCTCCAGATACGCCTTTTTCTTATTGTCCAATCAGATGTGGCCCTCCAGATACGCCTTGTTTTTTATCGTCCAATCAGATGAGACCCTCCAGATACGCCTTTCCATATTTGTCTGCAGAGATACCTGCTTCTTGGTTGGAATGGTATCTGCTGTAGTTTCCATGCCAGGTCAGTAGGTGGAGCTGTGACTTTTGTATTCCAAGGACACGAGCAAACTCTTCTGTCTCAAGCAAGAAAACAGTTACACCGAACTGGTGGATATACGAATGCTCGTTTGGACCGAGAATGAGGTGGTGTTGCTCCTACACGTTAAAAAGGTTGAGCAGCACAAACAGTACTCTGCTATCCGCCACTGTTACTGCTGATCATCTACTTGTGCAAGACATAGAATCAAAGCATTTTGTTGTCAGAGAAAAAACACTGTTGTTGTGTAGGAACAATTAGAAACGCTAGTTTCACTTTAGAACAGTGTTGTGTGAACACAGCCTAATAATCAAGACCTCTCCAAAGACTAGTTTGTCAGTTATTGAATCCCCCTGGCTAAGGATCAGACTCTCAACGAATCAAGACTAACGAGTCTGATCCTACATGTTCTCTGGTAGACTGTCGTCCGCGAGTTAACAACGTCATGGAAAACAGTGGAATCCCCCAAAACACAGCAAACCCGTATAAGTCGTTTACATGCGTTTCAACTCAACTCAACTCAACTTTATTTTGGTAAATTAAAAACATTACAAACAAAAGAAAGAAAAAAACAATATCAATGGTAAATCAATCATTTACCAAAAAAGGAACAGGCTGAAGCCAAGGCTTGTACTTGCCTACCCTATTCATAGACTCAGCAGTCTACATAATGACAGCTATCTACTGTCCATATACAGTATATACATAAGCACACATACAAACATTTAGTGTAAATTTAAGTATGCATGTATACGATACATACATGTACACATACTCACATTACATACATACGTGGTTACACAATACATACATACATCTACATAACATCTCCATAAGCTTGTATAATTTTACATTTTAAGGCACTTTTAAAGCTCACCAAAAAAGCACATAATTTGAGATCATCACAGTTCATTCCACAGTTTCACGCCGATAACTGAAATACATCTAGATTTTACTTTACTTTTCTCTTTACCTTGTTCAAATATTAACAAACCTCGTAAATTATATTTACTCTCTCTTAACTTAAATAATTTCTGAATTCCAGAGGGAAGACTTTTATTCAGTACTTTATACATTATTTCCAGTATTTTGATATAAACAATGTCATTAAATTTTAAAGTATTATTTTGAATAAAAAGTTTATTAGTTGGTTCATGTGCGAAGGGGGTGTGGTAGTTCAGAAGTAGAGGTAGCTTGTGATCAGAAGGTTGCCGGTTCGCTCCCCCGGACAGACAACATCAAAATGTAGGTGTGAAAGGCGAAGCCCCCCACACCTGCCTCCACCGTTTGCCTTGAGCAAAGCCATTAACGCCCACCAACTGCTCCCCAGATGGCAGCTCCCTGCTCCACACAGAGGGCTGTGGTAGCACAGTGGTGTCAACCGGCGTAAAACAATAGACTATATGCCAAGGGTAGTGGTGACATACTTCCATTAAAATATAACCCACGTCCGCCACTTCTGGGTCCCATCCACTGTCGTTGTTGTTAGCGTTAGCTCCTAGTAGCAGACCATGCCAACGACCCGAAACGGGAAGCGGCTGCGAGCTACTGGCACTACAAGCGAGTTCCGTCATGTCCACCAACCGGTGGGCACAGCTGTTCAGTTCCCCTGCTGAGGAGGGGTTAGGGCGACAATGGATCGTGGCTATCCCAAGGGAAAATGTTGCTATGGATTTATGCATGTATAGATTTATTATTTGTGTGTATATGTGGATGCGTTATTTATTGTTTTCACTTATTTTTGTTCGTGTCATTTCTGCTAACCGGAAGTGCGCTGCCCGGGTAATGAATGCGGAAGTGCTGGAACGGGAGTCTGTGACATATAGTCTATACATAGTTCCCATGTGACGTCACATAAGTGGAATTTCCGGGTTTTCCGCCATTTTGGTTGGCGATACTTCCATTCCTGACCACTAGTAGCAGTGTAGGTTACTGGCTGTGTGTGTGTGTGCCCTCGACCATGCCCTCCACAACATCAAGAATATGCTCCGATCACTTTTTGTTCGGTAAACCAAAATTCTTTGTGAATAATTTTGCAAAACTGTGTGTGTTTGAACAGTTTTTTCAGTTTCTTGCTCCTCTGTTACTCTCTGTTACTGACGTTAGCTTAGCAACGCTATGCTAATGCTAACCTCCACTTTGTAACACTAACGGGAACAAAGTGTCCCACCTGTGTTTATCCTAGACTCTTTGTTGTTAGGAAGCTGCTTGTTAATGTTTTATTCTGAACCTTTATTTACCCTGTGACATCAGGCTGAAACACACACACGTTAACAACAGATAAACTGTCTGAGACAGGTAATGCAAAGCCAGTCATCCTGGAGGAAATATTTTAGGTAGCCTACACAATGTGTTACAGTGGTTTAAAAAATGTCCACCCTCTTTCAGTTCATTTCAGGCTTTAATGTTTCAGGACATAATAAAAATGATCTGGTCATTAACAGGTTCTCAAATGATTAAAATCTAAAGCTTCAACCAAATCATCATGACAGATAAACTGTTATCAAGTTGCTTCACAAACAACATAAGAGGTTTAAAAATTACAGAAACAGTAACACACTAATGGTAAAACTATGACATTTACAGCAGTAAAATTATAATCAAAATGTATAAGTGTAAATGTATATATATAAGTATAAATGTACAGTATATATAATGTATTAAATGTTTTATGTTGTTCAGGACGGCCTGGTCTTACAGCTCATCACCACAATGGACCGGTACAGAGTCCGTTAATACTGCAAATGCTGCACCAATCCATCTGTCAAGCTCACGCTCCATTCTTCCCTCACTCGTGACCAGAACCCCACACTGAAGTTGACAGACACACTTACCAGTACTCTGATAGCAGCAGAGGAACAAGCAGCAGGTACACAATTAAACCAGCACAGTAATTAAAAAATAAATTAAATCTAAGATAAATTTACTAAAATCAATATAAAATTGAACATTTATTTTTGTGAATGAGTAAAAAACGTTAGGTGCAACTGTATTTATTTTTCCTACTTTGAGTAGCAAACTTGGAGTCTTATTTTAAACTTTGTGATGCAAAAAATGACAATGTTTACTAATCTTTTTTTTTTTTTTAAAGGTCCAGATGAGTGAAAAGCTCGTAGACACGGGTCCAGTCTCAGATCCTACGCCTGATGGGTCCAGTCTCAGATCCTACTCCTGCGTCCAGTCTCAGATCCTACGCCTGCGTCCAGTCTCAGATCCTACGCCTGATGGGTCCAGTCTCAGATCCTACTCCTGCGTCCAGTCTCAGATCCCACGCCTGCGTCCAGTCTCAGATCCTACGCCTGATGGGTCCAGTCTCAGATCCGGAGGAGTTGGCACAGTCGGGTGGTCCCGCATGGCGAGAAATCGGTTAATTTGTCAGAAACTGCGCTCGGCTCCATCATTCCTTGTTGAAGAGTGTTTTGATAAATCATATCATTAAAATACATAAACTCTCCCACAGTTCTCATATTGTATTCAGTTTAAATTGTTTTGAATTTATAATTATAGCTTTTATTCTGAGCATTATCAGTCCACTCCTGGAGGATGAACAGCAACATGCATGTTTTTATGTTTTGTGTTTCAATAAAACACTAAACTGGTAAGTTACCAAAAGAACAATCACTGCATCTAAGTTTTATTTATGTGCAGTAGAACTTCTCATTATTGGACATTAAACAACATATTCAACGTATTGAAATAAACAAAGTGAAACTTGGTACAACTGTTTTATTCAAACTAAAGGTAAGCACACATTCATTTAGCAATGCATGTTTTCACAGCAACACCAAATGTACTTGAAAAGCAGATTCGTCCATCTTTCATCCATCCAGCTTCATCGATCTCCTGGGACTCAGTACCTTACACAGAAACACAAAGGGAGAAAACGATTAAAATGCTTTCAGGCTTTCACTACTGGATTAAAAGGAGTTACCAAATTGTAACTTTTCACCACTAACTTTATTAACAAAGGCAGATCATAGTGGAAAATAAATATCAATGACATTTACTGAGAAACGTTAAAAATACTATGACAGCAATAATTACAAATAATTTATTTTGTTAACACTAATTTAAGTATGAAAGGCAGTCTAAATAAATAATGTAGTAATGTGAGAAATATCAGCCATCTTTACTAGCAACAGTGTTTAAAGTAGCACAGATTAGCATAGCTGATGTAGCTTTTACTAAAGTACACATGGCTGATATTTACTGTGGCACAAGTTACATTAGCTAAGCTATTCTTTGTTACGTTAAAACACACTGATATTTACTGTAGCTCGAGCTATGAGCTTAGCACGCAGTAAACAACACCGATTACTTTAGCAAAGACTAGCTTAGCTGCTGTAGCTACAAGGGACATCTATGTGTACATTATTGTAATCACTTACTCTGCCAGTCATCAGAACAGTTATTAACATGAAGATTTGGACGTCCTTCACAACTCTGTTACTGGTTATTAAGCATCCATCCATGGATTTAAAGCTGCAGCTCCTCCGTTGTGGGCAACGATCAGAGAAATTTATTGGTGACAACTTGTTGCCCTTCTCCACCAGGGGGCAGTACCGCTTCGCCTGACATTTATTCCTCCAACTCAACTCCAACCACTGCTAAATATGCACCTTGGTCGAGTAGCTTAGCTTAGCTCTGGCTGCTCGGTCTGTTTATCCTACTAAAATGGCGGAAATTCCAGAATTCTAGAATTCTAGTCACATGTCTGGGAACTATGTATAGACAAGCCTGCATGAGAGTTAGTTCCCTGAGGAAAGCAACTGAAAGAGGAGGGGGGAAAAAGTGTTTCACATACATTCAACATATACAGGTAGTCCTCAACTTACGATGATCTCGAGTTACGACGTTTCGCGGTTACGACGCATCTCCCATTAAAAAAAAAAAAAGAACGAAAAAATTTATTTTGAAAAGCCGAGTTACGCAGTTTCCGGTTTTATGAAATAAACGTAGCTGTGGAGGAATTCTGCCCTTTACACTCTAAAAAAGCTAAGTTTGGTCCTCTGGACATTCAAAAACAAAACAAAACTGTACTGTGAACGCGGTTTTACGTCATAAACGAATACGGAGGATGGACCGAGCTGGACGGCGGTTTTACGTCGTAAACTAATGGAGAATACGGAGGAGGGACGGAGGAAAGGCTTCACCAGAATCCCAGCAGGAAATTAACTCTTTTTTTCCTTCATTATGGCTCCCAAATGTATGTGTTTTTTGATAATTATGTAGGGCACTGTGTTAGGATAGTCTAAGTGCTTGGTAAAATACAGTACTGTACGTATAAGGTGCAGTATGTACTTATGTTCCGACTTCCGACTTACGTGAAAATTAGGTTTACGACGCCGCGTAGGAACAGATCTCCGTCGTAATTCGAGGACTACCTGTATACAAATTATGGCTAACTTTTATTTGATTTGCACATTGTACCTTTTTATTACATTTGCTTTGTTCCATTATTTGTATGTTGGATTTTTTGTTTGATTGTTTGTTTATTGGTGTGCGAAACTTGTAAAACGAACAACTGATAATAACGATAAAGCAAATGTTTTTTGGCACCAGGGGGTTTAGGAGTGGGGCAGCATGCAATTCAGTTTATTTATATAGTGCCAAGTCCCAACAGAAGTCATCTCAGGGCACTGAACAAAAACATTTATATATAAATATAACAATTTAACATTATTTATCTGAGGAGCAGACTGCTTTGAGTTTAACTCCATCGCAGAAATCTTGTCTTGAGCAAGCATGAGTCCATAACAATCTTCTTCTTCTTTTGGTTTTTATTGGTGGCTGGCAACCAACTTAAGGTGCATTTACTGCCACCTACCAGACTGGAGTGTGGTTATCAGTGATGTCAGAGGGAATAGCCTATATGCCACGGGCTTCCGTTCCAGCACCTCTGCAGGCATTACACAGACGGCGCACTTCCGGTTAGCGGGAAAGACACGAACATAAATGACTAAATACAATTAATAAAACATCGGCATACACACCAATAACAACTCTATACACATATAAAACCATATAAAATTATGGCGACGTTCCCCCTACGGATAGCCGCGATAAATGTTCGCCGAAACCCCCCCGCGGAACAGCTGTTCCCACCGGTGGGCGGACACAACGGTACTCACGTGTAGTGCCGGTAGCGCGCGGCCGCTTCCCGTTTCGGCTCGTTGTCATGGTTTGCTACTAGGAGCTAACGCTAGCAACAACGGAGGTGGATGGGAACCGGAAGTGGCGGGTAGGTGTTGCATTTTTCCGGAAGTACGTCACGCCCCCCCGTGGCATATAGGCTATTTGACACATCACAACAATGTGTATTATGGAAGCGGTTTTGAGACGTAATGAAAACTAAAATGGTTTAGCAGGAATGCTTTTTCATTTCAAAGTCAAGCTGCCTTTTTTGAGTCATAAATAAAATTTAAAATGAATAAACCAAACTGTATGGCGTGCAAATTCACACCATACACATCGTTGTGATGTTTCAAATTCCCTCTGACATCCCTCCATAACAATCTGCGCGTTGTACCTCTCTCCCTGAAACTGTACCACATCTCTTTTGGTATTGCACATTTACTAAGATTTTCTGGAAGGACTTGACCCATTTCATAACAACTCACCTATGTAAAGATTAGCAACTGCTTTATGAACACATTATCCTGGGGTTTCTTTGCAAATGACAATGAACATGAAAAAGAAGTTTTTATTATTAACTAAAGGGCGAGATACACTCGCGCGTCCTCACGATACGCCAATACGCAGCGTACGTACGCCCCGTACGCAGCGTAGCCCTGCGCAGCCCCTCAGGGCAAGTACGCGCAAAAGTATTTTTTTACTACGCATACGCGATTCGCATACGCGATGCGCGGTGTCTGACCTAAACTTCCCCGGCGCCGGACTGTTTTGTATGTTACACAAATGAAATAAATTCCTCTTTTTTATCGCTGATCGGGCCTTTTCTTTTGTTTTTTTGCCTAAAGTCAAGTAACCGCTTCTTCCTCCGTTCACTCGATGAATGAAATGAATGAATTCAGGTCCTACCTGGGTGCGCGATGTTTTATATATTCCCTGGTGGGCTGTGGTGGGCTGTGGGCTGCAGGAAAAGCACTCCGTGCTCAGCTGCTCATATTACAACAAGGAGAACGCGAGCGTTTGGAGCGAAAAACTAGCGGAAGTGACGATCGGAAGTGACGGTACGGAGGAAATGACGTTAGAATTTGGAGCGAAAACACGAGAATCTACGCGAGAACGAAAGCCGAGTGTAGCAGCGGCTCCGTATACGCGCGTATACGTCCGTATACGCGCGTATACGGAGTCTGCTTCAGTGTATCTCGGGCTTTACTCTTAATTTTTGCTAAGTACTACATACATGTAAATTCTCAAAGAAAAGGCTGATTTTTTGTGTTTTTTAAGGACTTTGAAACTTATATAAAAGACATTGAACACTGTGCAAACCGTAAGGCTGTTAGAACATTGTCAGCATGGTCACAATGTATAAATAATACCTAATTGTGTATGTAGATAGTACGATTGTATTTTATTTGTATTTTTTTTTTCTATTTTATTTTATTTTTTCCTGGTAACTTGTCTTATTTTATTTCATTGTATGCCCTGTTATGCTGTTATTTCTTGTTGTGTTTGTTATATTTGCTTCATTCAAAAAAAGAAAAAAAATCTACGCGTTCTGTTGTGTCCGGGTGACAGAAAATCCACGTGACACGCTGCCAGCCAATCAGCACAGGGCTCTGCGGCTGAACCAATCACAGCGCGCCGTATAAATAGCAACACAAACAGCAAAGTTATTTGGAGTAATACTGTGCATTATGGTTAAACTGCGTACATGCTAATAGTAACGAAGAAACGGCCATTTTGTAAAAAAAATCACTATCATACATTGTAATTTTAAACAGTTATTTGTTAATAAAATTGTGCTCTAATTGTTTGCTGGCTCGTTTGTGTGATGTAGTGTTCCGAAGCGGCCTACCTCCTCCTGACCCTCCTGCACTTGGCTGTTCAGCGAGGACCGGAGCGTTTTGGTCGGTGATGGGGAGGCTGGCTTCCGGGCACCTGCCTCCTCAGTCGGGACCGAACTTGACACGGCATCGCTCGGTTTGTCCGTTTCCCCCGCGGCCGAGAACACCACCAGCACTTTGGGCAGAGGCAGCGTGCGCCTCTCTTGAATGAACCGTCTCACCCGCGTAGTAGCGGCGGGTATCGGGCTGAAGGAGGAGAGGGGCTGGCGCTCCCTGCCGCTGCAGCCCTCGGAGCCGTTGGAACCGCTCGAGCCATTCTGCTGCATGCGCGCGGCGCGAGGACAGCCGAGCCACAGCGTTGGCCAGGACAACACAAACAACACGAGAGAGAGGGTGTGTCTCCAGCAGCTGCGAGACTTCACTTTACAGTACACCAAACCAGAAGCAGCGACTTTTACGTACGATGAATGCCTTCAACGTCATCACGTCATGACTGAGAGCAAAATCATAATAAATCAAACTACTGTACTGTACTTTGTGCTAACCCATTCAAATGTCAAAATGTTTGTGAGTTTTAATTTGTGTTGCTTTTATACTTTTTAATTAATATACAGTACAGTATTACTCCAGTGGTGGAGTACTCAAACACTGTAGTACAAATAAACAGACAAAAATGTACTGTAGTAAAAGTAGACGTACTACAGTATATTAATGTTTTTACTTAAAGGGGACCACAGATGCAAAAATCACTTTTTAATGTTTTTTTTACTCAACTTTGGGTATTAACTTCATAAAAAAACAGTCCTTGTGCCAAAAAAATGCACCCAGTGGTTTATTTACTCTAAGTAGATTTATTTATTTTTGATAAATACACCAGGATTCACACTTCCTGCAGTTATTGACGTCACAGGCCGTAGCCAATCACCTCAAACCTGAGTCCAGCCCCTCACCTAGCAACCCCTGGTTAGGCTCAACCCACTTCTGTATTAAACACATGACTGTTGTTTTTCATGATTTCATCTCATCTTTTGTTTATATGTTCTTAATTTCATGTGTACAGCACTTTGTTGCAGCTGTGGTTTTTTTAAATGGCTTTATAAATAAAGTATAATTGTTATTTTTATGTTTTAGTTCAATTTTTAGTGTATTTGCGATCGCTGCCAACGCGCAGCCGGCAAAAATTAAACGAGCGGACCCCCGGCTTAGGGACCGGTTGCGACGGGACCCTCTTCCGGCGCGATGGAG
>JBBPBX010009385.1:23455-37278 GCA_038048925.1 Garcialebias charrua
ACCTTCCGATCGGGGGACGACTGCCATTACCACTACGCCACGGCCGCCCACAATAAGGCCATGGGTGGTGCATATCTTCTGGCTGACTCCACAGTGCCATCCATTTTTGTGTGTTAGTGGTGCTGTGGATGCTCCCATGCTCAATGACATTTATACAAAAATATACATCATTGGTCCAGCTCTTCTTGAAGGCAGGTCTAATGTTACCTGTCCACTTTGCAGTGATTCAATGGACCAGCTCCCCTCTTGACATCAGTTACTTTTAAACTAACGACAAATCGAAAAGCTGCAACGTGAATGTAACTTGTAACACAACACATTATAGAAATGTAGTGTAGTAGAAAGTACAGATACTTCATGTAAAATGTAGTAGAAAGTACAGATACTTCATGTAAAATGTAGTGGAGTAAAAGTACCCACATTTATTTCTACTTAAGTAAAGTACAGATACATGAAAAATGTACTTAAGTACAGTAACAAAGTATTTGTACTTATCCCACCACTGTATTACTCTAACTTTGCTTGTATAATTTTTCCTCATAAAAAAAAAAACCAATGAGCTGTTTTCAGTCCCTTCAAAAATATTGTTTTATTGTACATTCAGTGGACTCTTGCTCCTTTTATTTTCCTACTTTCAGCTACAACATTTCAGGCAGAGAAGTTCTGAAATCTCATTGTATACCTGATGACCTATTCTACTCAGCATACTTGCGTTTAGCTAACAATTTTAGCTACTAGCAACAATGGTTGCTATATTGTTCTGCTGATTTTAGTTTTAAAAACACTCTAGCTATCATTTTTATACTTTTAGCTTATAGCTATAGCTTTTTGATACGTTAGTCTTTTGATCCCTTTAGTTTTTAGCTAATGTTTATCTTCGTTGTTCTTTTTCTCTGTTTATGTTACATTTAGCTACTGTTTTTTATTTCCTGGTGCATGCTCAGTAATCCAGGTAGAAAAATCTAAAAAAGTTAAGTCTAGACCTCTGGACAGGTTCAAAAAACAAAAAAAATGTAGAAAGTTTCGTCTTTCATTCTAAAGACTTCTTCGGTCATGTTTTTTGGCAAATTTTCGCTTTTAATTTACCTAATTTATTTGCCTGATTTGTTTATTTAACTCTAAGATGTAACGAACATCGATGCTGATGAACAAAATCTTATTACATGTGGGGTGGGGAAAATTCAGCACTAAAAGATGTTACCAATTTAGTGAGAAACAACAGTGTATTTGTTTAGTTTGTTGCTTGTAATCAATTTACTGTTGTAAAATAAACCTCTACATCAAGGCAATAATATATATATATACTGTATATGAAGTAGCTTAATGTGTATTGAATTAGAGTTAGAAAATTTAGAAAGAGTTGTTTATTTTGTTCTGTTACTTGAAGATTATTTTTGATTGAACTAATTGTTTCAAAAAAGGGGCAGATATAATAAGATTTCTTTCTTCCCTCTGCTACCTTTTATTTTATATTTTGTATTCTTATCATTTTGTTTTGTGTTGTATTTTAAAATGAATAAAAATTATAAATAAAAAGAAAATCAGTTAAATATATAAAAATATGCAATTTAAATATAGTTTAATCAATTCAGTTTACAGTATTTATATAGTGCCAAGTCACAACAGAAGTCATCTCAGGGCACTGAACAGAAACATTCATAAATATGAATAAGTTAACATTTATCTGAGGAGCAGACTGATTTCAGTTTAACTCCCATCACTGAATCTTGAGCAAGCATGAAGGCGACAGTGGAAAGTAAAAAAAAAAATCTATGAGGAAGAAACCTTTGGTAGAACCAGAATTTTTGTAAGCACAAAAATGATTTCTGCTCATGTCTTTGGCTGTTATGCTAAGCTAGGCTAGTTACACCACTGAGCTAATTTAGCATTTTTCATTAATTTATATCTTGAGTATCTTATTCATGACTAGCATGTTAAAATGTTTAAACAAAACATTATTTAGATTATAAGAACTAGCTCAAATAAATATTAAAAAAACGTAATTTGTACGTAATTTACACACAAAAAAATCTGTCACTGGCTAATCTGCTAAACTAGGCTAGTTACACCACTGAGCTAATTTAGCATTTTTCATTAATTCATATCTTGAGTAACTTATTCATGACTAGCATGTTAAAATGTTTAAACAAAACATTGTTTAGATTACAAGAACTAGCTCAAATAAATAAATAAAAAACATGATTCGTACGTAATTTACAACAACAACAAAATCTGTCACTGGCTAATCTGCTAAGCTAGGCTAGTCAGTGTTGTGCTACTGAGCTAATTGTGTGAATGTTTATGAAGCATTAACTATTGTGATCCATTTTTATTCTGTACTTTTTTTGGCATCTTTCTTGTTCAGTTTTAGGTTATTTCAACAAATCATTTATCAAAACGTTTAGGAGAAGGGTTATGATTTTTAGTACTGATTCAACTTTAGCTTTTTGATTAGCCACATCCTATAAATCCTTATCTGTTCACAACCTTTTACTTCTCCTTTTGTTCTGATTCGGCTTCTTTCAACTTCCTTGTGAAAATTTAAAGAATTTCATCTACCGGTAAGCTAATTTCAGCTGTTTTGTGATATTTCAGATTATTTCAGATAACTACAAAATTAACTGTGCTTCTTCTAACTTATATATGCTAATTTCAGCTTGATATGTTCCTTTCAGCTTATTTCTGCAAGTTTCAGCTTTTTCTGCTATTTCAGCTACGATTTAGTTTTTTTTTTTGTTTTTTTTTTAGCCAATTTTAACTTTTTTCAGATAATTTTCAAATTTTATTCTCAGATTTGTGCTTCTTTCAACCTAGTTGCACAAACATTCTGCTTTCTTCTGCTATTAAGCTTGGACTAGCCTTTCAGCTGCCTTTTTTGTACAACGTTTTTTTTTTAGCTAATTTCAGCTCTTTTCAGATAAATTCAAGTTTTTCGTGGTACTGCTATAGCATTAACTTCTTGATGCTAATTTCAACTATTTATGCTCCTTTCAGCTTTTTCTGCTAGTTTCAGCTTTTTAAGAAATTTCAGCTACTATTGAGCCGTTTTTGTGCTAAATTTAGTTTTTTCAGCTAATTCCACATTTGAGCTCATTTAAGCTCCTTTTACTTCCTTTTGGTAGTTTAAGCTTCTTTCTGCCTTTTCAGCTACTTTTCAGCTATTTTATTTGCTAATTTCAGCTTTTTAGCTTATTTCCTAGTTTTTGTGCTAATTTCTGCTTATTTAAACCTAATTCAGCAAATATGTTTCAGCTAATTTCAGCAGTTTTTTTTTAGCAAGTTCTTGAGCAATAAGCAATACATACTGTTTAGCAGGAAATATGTTCAATTTGTTTCGTGTGTGACACAGGCTAACAAAAACAGTTAATGTTTAAACATACCGTAATATTTTTAGACATAAAGAGAAATACTGAGTAAATTACGGTAGCTTAGCAATAGCCATCACCAGTTAACAACGCTTTGCTAAAGCCCATCTAAACTTCTTTTTGTGACAGAATTACCGTATTTTCCGTTGTATAGGTCGCACCGTTGTATAGGTCGCAGTGTCCAATATCTATCAATAAATTGGAAAAATCCATAAATAGGTCGCACCGGTGTATAGGTCGCACCGACGTCACCGCCGACGTAACGCGTCATCCACCGCTGACACGCCGCGTGACCGCTGAGTCAACCCGGCAATATGGACTGAGTGTTTAGCTCTGCTGCTAATGTCTGCCAGAAGCTAACAAAGCTAAACACGAGAGGAGTCCGTCTCTCAGAACACGAATAAAAAATCGAATTTTAGGTCAAATGTTTTCTCGAGACCATAGTAACGTACATTAAAGCTCCTATAATTGCACTCTGTAAGCAGAAAAAATATACACCGAGTGGTTTTGAAGCTATTTATGACGTAAACAGAAGTACACAGATATAAAACGAAGGCTAACACGAGACCAGTCCGCCTCTGACACGAATAATAAATCGAATCTCATCTCAAATGATTCATCCAGGACATAGTTAAGTACATTGGAGTGTTATAATTACTCTGTAAGCAGAAATAAATATACACCGAGTGGTTTCGAAGCTATTTATAACAAATACAGAAGCTAACACTAGAAGCTAAATGCTACAAAAAGATCGTTTTTTTATTTTTTTATCTCAAACATCTAATAAAGGTACTCACTTGTAAACGTCCACACTGTGATTCCATTCCATTCTGTAAGTTTCAGAAAAATCCGCTGAGTGGTTCTTGACTTATCTTGCTGACAAACAGCAAACAAACAGAGCTAACAGAAGCTACATCCAGCCCAGGAGGCCGACAGAATCAGTCCGAGCAGAGGAGCTTTTTTTCGGGCACATGAGCTGGAAACGGTCTACTTCTTCTTCTTGGGTCGGTGTACTCCTCTGGAAGTGGTACTGCACTGCACCCCTAGCGGCCGAAAGTGGTACTGCACCATTTTCTGCCATAGTGAAAAAGGGTCATAACTGAGCCAAAAATTGGTCTAAAAATATGGGAAAAAATCCATAAATAGGTTGCACTGGTGTATAGGTCGTAGGCCTTACACATAAAAAGGTGCGACCTATACACCGGAAAATACGGTGTACAGGTCAAAATACAGTTGATCTTGCGCCAGATAACCTGGTAATCTAATTTGGACCTAATGCGTTTGAACTGACATGGCTTTTCTAAAAGAACAGACATTATTTGTCAACTGCCCATTGTGTTGAGAGCTTAAAATGAAGACATCCGGCAGAAGGAGCTGCTCATTAGTCATGTTTTGTGACCACTAAAAACCACACGGGTATTACAGACGAGCTTGACGGATGTGGGGAGGTTGTGCTGAAAGAGGAAGCTGGGCTCAGTCTGCTGCTGTTTGAAAGAGGTGAAGAATGAAGGCAGCTGGACCTCTGAAGGTAACACATGGCAACATGTCAGATAAGACCTGTTTTATTCACGTTAGGGTTGCTTTATTGTTTTATAGCGTCTTAAAAGTGAAGGCTGGTGTTTTGACCTGGCTCGAGATTGGTGTGTAAATCTGACCCTGGAACCAGACGATCACTAACTGAGTCTTGTGGCCGAAAAATCCATAAAATTATTATTGACAAACTTGGTAAAATCCAAACCCAGCGCAGGGAAGTTTATTTATTCAGCTCAGATGTAACTGACATCATGATATTATGTAATATAACCGTTTTCTCCAAACAAATACATAAAAAGTGTTACTAACAATGAGCATGAACTTTCTTGTTACTAACAATATTTACCTGCTGCCCTTGGGTCAAAAGGACCCATGAGGCCTAAAACTGGTGATTTTGACCCAAGGACAGCAGGAGGGTTGACTAATCTAATAATATACACACCATTTAGTATTATGCAGGAAAATACTTTAAAAGAATTTATGAGTTAATTCACGTTTGGTTTAGCGGACAGGGTTGCAGCTCAGCCTACATTATATTTAAGATTTTAGTGTAGAATAAATCTTCAAAACCAGAGTTAAAGTACAATACAAGTATGCAGAATGTTCAGTTCTGTGTTATCATACAGTTAATTATGTAAGAATTATAATTGTTCACACATAAATAAAATGGCACAAGTGGTTAAAATAAAATTTCACGTGTTTTATTTAAAGTAAATAATACAAAAATGGGAAAATAAAGGAGAGTTTCATGGTTAAAGTTGGATTCAATAAGCCAAAAAGTGACTACCTAAAATTTTTTGTTCATACAGAGTAGAACCTTTGGACAGTTCGGTCAATGATCCCGGTCGGCTGCTACTTTGCTTACTTGAAGTTGAAGCACTGGTCGTTGATGTTCTAGCCCTGCGCAACCATTGTAAATGGCTTTGTGGTGTTTTTTAAGTGTTGATAAAGATTTGTGGTGTTACCTCAAGAGGTAGCAACAGCAACAAGGCAGGTTCTGCACAATACATGTCGTTGTTGCACAGCGTCTTGTTTTTTTATAGCCATCAACGGACGTGCTGGCCCTCTTTGGTACCAAACTTTCAGATGTATCAGCTTCTGTCGAGCCTGACGTCATTGTGCTACCGGTTAAAATGCAATGTTGACTTCTCCCGCTCTCTGCTCTGGTTTGCTCCACTCACTCACAAGTCACTTAACCAGGTCATGTGACCAATCAAATTGCAGCCTTCGCGATTAGAAAATCTCGTTTTATCATATCGCAATTTTATTGCAAATGCAATTTATTGTTCAGCCCTAACCACTGTGATGGAAAACTTTACGTGCACTGGAAACAGTTTAGTTTCCAGTGGGCCACCCAAGACATAAATGACACCACAGCCCCCATGTAAGGATGGCTCCTTCCTGTTGGTCTTGTCTTCGTGTTTATTATTGTTTAGTCTTCATGTTTATTTAGGTCCCCTTCTAGTGTAGTCTTCGTGTTTGTTCTATTTTAGTTTCCCGTCTAGTTCAGCCTGCATTTAGGTCCCTGTCTAGTTCCCCGTCTAGTTCAGTCTGCATATCTCATGTTTATTTTAGGTCCCTCTAGTTCAGTCAGTCTTCATGTTTAGTCTTCATGTTTATTCTCGTTTAGTCTTCATGTGTATTGTAGGTCCCCTTCTGGTGTAGTCATGTGTTTAGGTTCCCTTCTAATTTAGTCCATATTAGTTCAACCTAGAGTTTCTGTCACCCTGGTTTACCTTCCACGTTTCAGAGTTAGCCTTGTTCTGTTAATTGCTCCCAGGTGTGTGTCGTTACTTCCTGTCTTGTCTGTGTGTATATATACTCTGTCTGCAGTCAGTTTTGTTGTCGGGTCATTCGTCCATTTCCCCTGGTGTGTCGTGTATCTGCTGCGCTTCAGCTCCCTGGTCTGTGAGTACGTCTCTATAGTTTTGAGTTCCAGTAATCCAGCCACAGTTTGAGCTTTAAGCCACAGTTCTAGTTTAGTCCAGAGTTTATGTTTCATGTTTACTGCCACGTCAGTATTTTGATTTGTCTAATTAAAGTTTGTTCTGATTCTAACTCGTGCCTCTGAGAGTTTGCTGTCTGCACCATTGGACCCATTTTCCTCACACACCCCGCCGATCGTGACACCCCAGACCTGACAGCTGAGCAGCAGAGCACAGTGTTGTCGTGGAAATTATCAACATAAAACATCTCATGTGTCTATTTTTTAACATAATTTAAGGCGTTCCACGAGCACAAATCTGTGTCCAAACATCTGGTCGACAGTAAAATGAAACCAAAATTTGTTTTAATCCAGATAAGAGCGAACGAGAAACAAACCAGGAATGAACAGTTTACATTTTGTCAAATAGATAATAATTAGGTCATGTTTACTTATAGGTTCTTATAAGACAGGGAGCATCCACCCCCCAACCCCATATCCAGCTTTTTAAAGCAAACAAAGGGCTGCACAGTGAAATAGAAATAATGTGGGAAACATTTTCTGGACTTTTCTTCGATTTCCTGAGATATATTGGCGTCAAATTATGTCTCCTCTGTTCCACCCAGGACAAGACTCTTAGCTTAAAAGGTTATAACTTTTAATTTTGGAACGGTTAAGTCTGGAAATGCAAGCAATGACTTATTGGGCAAATAAAAAAATTCTGGTCTATTTTAGTCCAGAAGTTTTAGATGTATACACCATATGTCAACTTGTTTTAAAGGACTTTTCTTTCCATTAAGTATACAGGGGGCTGGATGGAGATTGTCCAGGGGCCATTTTTGGCCCATGGATCTTGTGATGTCTGGGTTAGACAGTTTTACCGCCGACTGGAAATAAATTTAAACGTATAAAGTAAAATTTTGTATTTCATGGCCCAGATTTATTTATTTCCAATCTGAAGTTTAAAAATGCAAATTCGTGAGCGTAAACTTTTACGCTCACTAAAAGACTTTGAACAATTTGAATCCAAACAACATGCAGCGTTTACACATTTTTATTATTATTTCTTTACTTTTCCTGCCGATGTAACGGTCCTTTTTATATCGCTGTTCTTCTTGGTTTCATGTCAGAACTTTCCAGCAGTTAATGAGAATCTGTTTTGACTTAAATTATTTTATTTGTTGTTTTGGGGAGTTAAAAATGTACCGAAGCTAAATGTCGTCCCTTTCCTTGGACGGATTTATGAAGCAGGATTTTCATTCTGGAGGACAGGAGAGAGGACGGTCTTTCTTCTGATCCACGGCAACAGGTCTCGGTCTATCTAGTGTCTGTGTTGTCTCTGTCCTGTCTTTAAATACTTGTCGACAGGTTTTTAAAATCTGGAAAATTCCTCCTGACACAACTTTGAAAGGTGTCCGTGTAGCTCGTGCACAAAATTCCAACCTTAATGTTATGTTCGCAATGACGACGGGCACGGCTTCTTTATTCAAACGGGCGCTTTAATGAATGCATTGAAAAACTACAGAAATAAGACAGAAAGTACAGAACTAAAACACAAAGCTTTAGGTACAGTACTGAGCGATGAGTAAAACATGCTTTAACAAAGGAAATACCTCGTGGTCGATCGTCATTAAAGAAGTCCTAAGCGAACGTTTTTCGTCTTATGCATTCTAAATAAACATATAAAATATTAGAAAATCATAACTGACAGATGTACGATGTATTACAACAGTTATAAATACCTTTTCAGTTAGTGAACTATCGAGGCTGCTGCGTGCCTCTCGTGTCTTCAGGTAAATGTGTGTGTGTGTCGAGCACAGCGATCTCGCCACTCCCTTCCGGTCACACAAATTTCTCGCGATAACGGTTTTACCAAAAATAATCCTTCACGACAGAATAAATGCATCTTGTACAAAATGCTGGTGAAGATTCTCAGTCGTCCAGGACATGATAAAATCAAAAAAGGCGTTCAATACAGGAACAACTGGACTTTATTTGTAACAGTAAGACGTTTTGCTTCTCATCCATGTTAGGCTGATCGTGTTAGGCTGATTGGTAACTCTAAATTGACCCTGGGTGTGAGTGAGACAGGTCCCTCTTGTAAATGAGTCTCCGTTGCTCAACGATGCTAGCCTGTAAAGGTTGAATGAATGAATGAATGAAAAATCCGAGGAGCTTTATCAATTCAGTGATCAGACTGTGAGAGAGAGAAGTTATAAACTGGATAAGCCACTGACACGCACCAACATGTGTAAATTGGAAGCTAACACCCACACATACTTGAGATAACACGTACCTGTGACCCATTCAAAGTTCAGTGTGTGAAAACAGAGCTTACAGAAAACACACACACATCCTACTGTATGTAAATTGACAAGTCACACCTCACACATTAATAGCAGGGACCTCTCAAAGGCTACGTTCACACTGCAGGCAAATCCGACCCAAATCCAATTTTTTTGCCCCATCTGACCCATATCCGATTTTTTTATGACAGTCTGAATGCGACAAATCCGATTTTTTTCAAATTCAACCCAGGCCGTTTCAGTATGTGGTTTTAAATCGGATACATATCTGATGTTTTCAAAGCGACTGCAGTGTGAACGCTCATGTGACTTACATCTGACTTTTGCAGAACTGTACGACTCATTTAATTGAGCCCGCGCGTGTTTGTACAGACAGAGGGGACACGCAGTAGCGGCAGCACAGAGCGGGGTGGGGGCGAGGGGGGGCGAGCTCTCTGTACTTGCAGTGATGTGAGACCGACGTCACACACCCCTCTGAACAGAGGTAGCAGCCACAGCTCCAAAAATCGTCATCACAAAACATTTTGCTCACTTTCTTCTCAGTTTTCTTTTGCCTTTAATCATTTGGATGTTTAGCTTTCCCCGATTGGACAACAACTTCAAAATTACCAAACACACACTGAAAACTGTCGCGTCCATGTTTACTTCCGCAAACACAGGGTGCCACGTGTCACGTGACGTTCTGAGACACGTTTTCTTCTGCGCATGCGGGTCGCTTCTGCAATGTAGATCGTTCACACTGGAGTCTGATGCAGGTCGTATTTAAAATGTTATGTGAACGTTCACACCAAAAGATCGGATTAAAAAAAAATGTTATTGAGCATTAAGACCTGCAGTGAACGTAGCCAAAGTCTTGTTAGTCTAATTCACAAACGAGGCTCCTCTGTTCTCATCAGGTGTGAAAACGTCTGGGAACCAAACCCAGGGCCGCACCATAAGTTTTAGAAATTTGGAATCTTAGACCTCCTCCTCTGTTTAACGATGGTTTCTCTCGTTTTACATAAATCGCCTCCTTCACACCCCTCTCAAACCACCTGTGCTCTCGGTCCAAAATATGTACATTCTGGTCCTCAAAGGAGTGTCCCTTGTCCGTGAGGTGGAGGTGAACAGCTGAGTTTTGTCCAGAGGAGGTGGCTCTCCTGTGTTGGGACATTCTTCTGTGAAGAGGCTGTTTAGTTTCCTCAATGTAGAGGTCTGGACAGTCCTCGCTGCACTGGACTGCATACACAACACCATTCTGTTTGTGTGTGGGTGTTTTGTCCTTCAAGGCCCCGGCAGAGCTCAGCGTAATGCAGTACGCCACACTACGCCGTACGTACGCAGAGGCACAAGCGTAGCCCCGCAGGGCACGAACGCGCAAAGCTCAAATTTTACGACCGCGTACGCGATACGCGTTGTCTCACAATAAATTGCCCGGCGCCGGACTGTTTTGTATGTTACACAAATGAATTAAATTCCCCTTCTTCATCGCTGATCTAGACTTTTATTTTGTTTTTTTGCCAAAAGTCAAGTAATCGCTTCCTCCTCCGCTGACTCCATGACTGAAATGAATGAATTTGTCACGAGCGAATAATAACTCATGTCCTACCTGGCTGCGCGACGTTCTAAATATTTCCTGGTGGGCTGTGGGCTGCAGGACCAAGGCTCCCTGTTTTTATTTTTTAGAACTTTTTATTAACATATAAAGTTTAGAAACACCGCGGCTGCAGCCGAGCCAGCTCATGCATTTTTTTTGTCTCCCACTCGACCTGTCAATCAATTGAGTAGGCGTGTCAGCAAATGACCAATCAGCGACCTCAGTTTGTCCCGTAGGTAGACGCTCTGCACGCAGCTGCTCAAATTACAACAAGAATTTGGAGCGAAAACGCGAGCATTTAACGTGAGAACGAAAGCAGAGCTGTGCCAGCGAACGCGTGCGCACAGAATGCGCGCGTAGAGTGGCGTACAGGCCGTACGCAGAGCTTTGCCGGCGCCTTAGGGTGGACCAGCCTCTGTCTGAGAGTCCTGCTGGGTTTGAAATGTACTGGGATGTTGTGTTTGTTGAAAATCCTTCTGAAATTCTCTGAAACTCCAGCAACATAAAGGATGACAATGTTTTTCCGTCTGTTCACCTTTTCTGTTCATTATTGTGTTTTGTCGACTTCCTCGCTGACTTGACAAAGGCCCAGTTAGGATATCCACATGTTTGGAGGGATTTGTTGATGTGTTTCTGTTCCTTTTTCTTCCCTTCTGTCCTTGTGGGGATGTGTTCTGCCCGATGCTGTAAGGTTCTGATGACAGAGAGTTTGTGTTCCAGTGGATGGTGAGAGTCAAACAGAAGATACTGGTCCATGTGGGTTGGTTTTCTGTAAACTTCAATGTTGAGACTGTCCTCTCCCTCCATGTGAACCAAAGAGTCCAAAAAAGGCAGCTTGATATCGTTTGCATCCTCTCTGGTGAACTTGATGTTGTTATCGACCGAGTTAATGTGTCTGGTGAAAGCTTCCACCTCCCTGGCTTGGATTTTGACCCAGGTATCATCCACATATGGCTTGGAGTTGTTCCCTCATAGGAGTTTAGGGCTCTCTGTTCCACTTCCTCCATGTAGAGCAGTGGTTCTTAACCTTTTTTGAGGTACCGAACCCACCAGTTTCATATGCCCATTCACTGAACCCTTCTTTGGTAATAAATAAAATGTGATTTTTTTTCTCCAAATTCCAAATTCAATTTACTGGTGCACAAAATGAGCCGTGCATCAACATCCCCTTGCTCAAAGAACAAAACCAACACAGTGCATGAACTCACAACAAATTACGGTATTTTTTTATGCTGTCCCCATAAGAGTTTCATCCCCCCCAAACTATTTTTGTACAATTTTTTGAATTAAAAATAAAATAGGATTCATTAGAAGAATGTATTTTTTTTTCTTCTATTTTGTATTTTGTCATTTTGAATACACAAAATAATTTTTTGGGGCCGGAGTAAAGCATTGCTCAAATTACATATACCGCAAATCAGTGTGACTTCTGCTGTTGTTTCTGGGAGATCAGTTGGGATATGCGTGGCTTCACCTTGGCAAGTGCTACTCTCATATCATCTTCACAGCAAAGTCTGTTCCTTTTCTTCGTTTTTATGTCCAGCATCCTCGAAAAGGATTGCTCGCAAAGATATGTTATGACAAATGGTATAAAATATTCCAGGGCTTTTTCTTTACCTCCGTGGCAGAGGCTCCGCCGAACCCCTGAGACAGACTCTTCGAACCCCTGGGGTTCGATCAAACCCAACCTGTTAACAGGCACGGGCCCGCCTGCGGGCCCGCGTGACCTTAATTTGCATATATTGGTTCGTCATTTCCCAAATACGGAAGCTTTGTAAATTCGGGCGTTTTAAAACTCTTTTATAGGGTCTCTGCTTTTGATTGACACCAATTTTGACCAACTGAGTGAAACTTTTCAGTCGCTAGAGCCAATCAAATCACCGACAGTGACGAAGTAAAACTCACCCAACGCCTACTTTCCCCACGTAGGGCTTTGGCCAATCAAATGAGACGCTGATTCTGATGCGACAGACGTGTAGCCAATGAAAATCCCGTTGTGTAGACATGTGACATGACAGGTTTTGAGTTACAGGGAACTTTGAAACTGACTGCGTAACTCAAGTGTGCCCAACCAGTCGCTCGCGGGCGACCGGTCGCCCGCCAGCTGGTTCCCAGTCGCCCGCGAAGCTCAACCTTGCTCTAACAGCTGACGAGCCGGCTCTCAGCTGTTAACAAGGTGAAATGTCCGCTGCTAAGCTTCATTCTAACTCCGGCAGAAGTGGTGGAGGTGACATTTCCGCTGCTCAGCTTCATTCTAACTCCGGCCGAAGGGGTGGAGGGAGGAATGACTATATGCCAATGCGCAGCAACGCTTTCCTCAGCCCTCCCCATCTTGTATGCTCACAGACACAGTCTCGCGAGTTTTGGGTGCGGTGACTGACGAGACTTTAGGTTCAGCAGTGGAGCTATCGGTGCGTGAGAGCGCTGTGGAGTGAATGTCAGTACGCAGTAAACATGGAAGGAAAACTAGCGAACAAGCAAACGAAAACTTACTATTTTCACACAGAATGGGAGGAGGGTTATTTTTTTGTTTATTCTAATTCAAAGTCTATTTGCCTCATCTGTAATTCGAGCGTTGCCTTGCCCAAAAAGTGCAACTTGGAGCGGCATTTCAAGACGATGCACAAACGTTTTGATGCAGATTTCCCTCCTAAAAGTTCTTTACGGACTCACAAAGTGCGGGAGCTAAAACACAAGCTTGCAGCCCAGCAATCGATCTTCACTCGGCCCAGCACGAAAGGTAAGGCAGCTACAATCGCCTCCTACCGTGTTAGCCGCATCCTGGCTCAACATAAGAAGTCTTTCAGTGATGGAGAAGTTATGAAAGAAGCGTTTATTGAGGCTGCAGATGCACTTTTTCACGATTTTAAAAATAAAAGTGAGATCGTAGCTGCTATTAAAGACATGCAGTTGTCCAGACAAACAGTGACACGACGATGTGAGGGAATGGCTGTGGATGTGGAGGAGCAGCTAAAAAAGAACGTGCAACAATGTGAGTGTTTCTCTCTTCAGTTTGATGAGTCAACAGACATGGTGGACACAGCACAGCTGTGTGTTTTTATCAGAATGGCCTTTGCAGACATGAGTGCAAAAGAGGAGCTGCTCACCATCTTGCCTTT
>JBBPBX010009385.1:38177-60190 GCA_038048925.1 Garcialebias charrua
CATGGATACGTAGGAGAAGGATCCGGGTACTGAAATGGCCAGCCTGTAGTCCAGATCTTTCACCTATAGAGAACATTTAGGATAGAATAGAATATATCTTTATTGGCATATTTGCACCGAGGTACAAAACATTGCAATTGGCGCTCGCACCATCCTAAGAGGGACGTACGCACAAAAAGCCGTAGCAATAATTGAATCACGCCGCCAACAATCAGATATAGAAAAAAAGGAACATACAGTCGGATAATCATTGGTATTCAAAAAAGAATCTATCACATTTTGTCTTAGGACATTCTATGATAAAGTCAAAAAACTCTACCAGCTCAGCACGGATAAAGACATGTTGCATTTTGGTGGCATAGCAGGGAGATAGTCTGTGAGTAATCATTTCAGATAAGCACAGTCTGCAGATGGGCTCAGCTCGGCTCCATCTGAATGCACACAGAGACCTCTGGGGAGGGGGGGCGACAGTTTTCCAACAGCTTCAGACTCCAGGAGAAGTTTTGCAGTCAGCCTTTTTTCAAGGTTGCTTGAGTCCCGATTAGATTAGTTGCTTTATTTATTTTTCAGGGCAGGCTACAGTGTACTCTGACTGCAGCCTTGAAGTCCAGGTGCCGTCTGGGTCCAAATCGCCGAATCATGTGAGGTTTCATTCAATCCGAGCTACAGGTCCCCGTCTGCCCCCGGTCGGCTGTAAACGAGTCCCAAAACGCACTGCAGGTCTGCGGCTGTCGACCACTGTTCCCACCATGCGATTCAGTTCGAACAACAGCTGGTTCATTGAGGTCACGGCCCGGATCAAAGAATCTTGTTGAGCAGGAAGTTTCGCCAGCGCGTTGATCACCGCGGTAGTCTTCCCCAGTTTCCAGTAGCAGAAACCTCTGCCTAAGCCAAAAAGCAGAGCAGCTGCTACCATAATTCCAATTATCCACAGATCTTCCACGTCCTCGACTGAAAGAACGGTCAGGCACATTAACTTCCACTCTCCCCACGAGTCTATAATGTAGCCAACTGCATGTGTGTCGAGGGGGCACGCCGGTTCTCCTGGTCCGGAGCGCTTTGTGGAAAAAAAATTATCGATAGAGGAGACAGCCCACGCAATTAAATCCATTTCCAAATTGCTTCGAGTGAGCACTGAAGAGTTGCAGACGAGACAAAAATGCAAAAGCAGGGAGGTTGAAAACTTTAGGGCAGGAGAGGAGCAGAAAGAGAAGCGACCTGCTTTGCCAAGAGCCGGAAGTAATTTGGCGCATCATAAAGAGTAAGGTGTGACAAAGAAGGCCCAAGACTATTGAACAGTTAGAAGCCTGTATTAGACATGAATGGGAGAGCATTCCTATTTCTAAACTTGAGAAACTGGTCTCCTCTGTCCCCAGACGTCTTTTGAGTGTTGTAAGAAGAAGGGGGGATGCCACACAGTGGTAAAAATGGACTTGTCCCAACTTTTTTGGGATTTGTTGACGCCGTGAAATTTTATTTTTTATTTTTTATTTTTATTTTTTATTGGCATTTTTAGTAATAAAACAAACTACAGTATCATCAACACCCCGCCCAAACCAAACAAAACAGCACATCGGATAGTAAAGGTCACACAGTCAAAACAACATAAGGTAAATACACCAGATTATGAATCACACCATTTCAATAATACACCAGAGAGCAAGGGCTCATATAATACCGGACATTAGTCTAAGGATCAACTACGATACCTTCATTGAATATATTTTAGTACAGAGTCCCATATTGTCCCAAACATGTTCATTTTGTCTTCGTTGTAATATCTCAATCTTTCCAGAGACAATGTGTTTGCCAATTCTCCCAACCACTGTTCAAATGTGGGTACAAAGTCCTTCTTCCAAACCTTCAAGATCAACTTCTTAGCAATTACCATACCAAACAAAATGGCTACTTTCTCATATTTATTGGCCAGGGGCAAAACCCCTGGAGCTCCGAGAATTGCAACCAGTGGATCCGGATCCCATTGTTTCCCAAAAGCAGTGGAAAAGAAATAAAAAATGTTCTTCCAAAATGTATGCAGCTGTATACATGACCAAAAGGAGTGGAGCAAGTTGCCCGTTGCAACTTTACACCGATTACACATTGGTGACTCATTCGGGTAAAAAGTACTTAATTTTTCTCTTGAATAATAGAGTCTATGCAATGTTTTGAATTGTATAAGATTATGCCTAGAGTTAACTGAACAGTCATGTATACTTTTCAAACTTTCCTCCCACACATCGTCAGGTATCTGTTGTCCCATCTCATCCTCCCATACTTTCTTGATTTTAGTGAGGTCTACCGGTACATTATTGAGAATGCTGTAAAAGTATGACACTGCCCCATGATTAACAGGATCAAATTTATTTATTGCCTCCAGAGTCTCATGTCTTGTAATAATTCTAAAATTTGATATATTTTTACTAACGTAGTCCCTAATCTGTAGAAAACGAAAGAATCCCGACCGTGGAACATCATATACAGAGCTCAACTGAGTAAAGGACGCAAGCGTGCCATCAACGTACAGATCCCCCACCTTATGGATACCCTTCATTTTCCAAATCTGGAAACCGACATCGCTGAGACCCGGAGCAAAAGAATGGTTTTCGCAAATGGGAGCGTCCAAGTAGACTGCCGGAGCTTTTATATAACTCCGTATCTGTTTCCAAATTCTTATAGTATTGCCAATAACCAGATTATTATTGTAAAGCTTTTTTTTAATTTTAGTAGGGCTATTAAGGAGGGCAGCCAAAGACGTTTTATGACAATGTCGTTGTTCTAAGGATAGCCAAGCAGGGCAGAGATTGTGAGACTGGTGCGGGCCTTTCTTCCACCATGCTATAATGGATAGGTGAGAAGCCCAATAATATAATTTGAAATCTGGCAATGAAAATCCTCCTATCGCTTTTGTTTTGCATAGATGTTTTTTGGAAATTCTAACATTCCTGTACTCCCAGATAAAGGGAATAATGATGGAGTCTAACTGTTTGAAGTATGACATACTTATAAAACATGGAACAGAAAGGAATAGATGAAGAAACCGTGGTAATACAACCATTTTAATTGCATTAATTTTTCCGACCATAGATAGAGGGAGAGTCTTCCAAAAATCTATATTCTGCTTAAAGGTTCAGTATGCAGTTTCTGTAGAACTGCAGCAGTTAGAAATATTTTCAACAGGCAAAGCATTCTGATCCCTCCCCCTCAGAGCCATATGTGGCTCTGCCCCCTTGTGGTCTGTTGAATTTCAAATTCAAGCTCTGTTTTTATTGGCTGATTCAAATTCAAGCTCTGTTTTTATTGGCTGGTTACAAACTCTGTTTTTATTGGCTGGAAAATGGCGGGTCACCTTTTCTTTTTAGAAATGCTTATTTACCACCTGGAGAAGCAAGGGGACAATATATTTTTTTTCAGAGATTACCTGGCTAACATCAGTCTGTCAGGAGGTAGTGACAGAGTGAAGAAATATGTTCATAAAAAAAGCTACATACTGCAGCTTTAAGTTGCATAATTTTATTCTGCCAATTCAGTTTTAAGAGATCCTCCGGTCTCCTTGTTATCGTCACCCCCAAATATTTGAAGTTTTTATGGGTTATCTGAAAAGACGTTTCTCTCAAAAAGGTCAGATCTTCTTCGGATGAGAGTGGCATTACTACACTCTTATCCCAATTAATGGAGAATCCGGAGAAGCTGCCAAATGTTTTAATCTTCTTTAAAAGGGGAGACATTGAAGCCTGCGGTTCCGAAATGTACAAGAGTATGTCATCGGCATAGAGCGAGATGTGATGTTTATGACCAAACTTTTCGATGGGTAATATTTCAGGGTCTTGCCTAATGCTGGCAGCCAGGGGTTCAATAGCAATTGCAAAAAGAAACGGAGAGAGCGGGCAACCCTGGCGAGTCCCTCTGTGAATAGCAAAAGGACTAGAAATATTTTGGTTAGTAATAACAGAAGCCATTGGTTGTGAGTAAATTATTTCAATCCATTTTACAAACTGAGGCCCGAAACCAAACTTGTTGAGGACATACATCATATACGGCCATTCAACTTGATCAAATGCTCGCTGTGCATCTAATGACATAATTAAGGCCTTGTCTGTCTGGTCCGAGTATAATATATTGAAAAGGCGTCGTAGGTTAAAAAACATGTGTCTACCCGGCATAAAGCCAGTCTGATCCTGGTGTATGATTGAACCTATATGTGTTCTGAGCCTGTTGGCAAGGATTTTCCCAAGAATTTTGGTTTCTACGGGTAACAAGGAAATTGGGCGATAGGATGATATGGATCCCGGGTCTCGGCCTGGTTTCAGGATGAGTGAAATATTGGCATTGTATAACGTGGGAGGAAGTTTAGTTATTTGCCTAGAGTGATTTAACAAACGCAGAAGTAGAGGCGACAGTGCGGAGCTGAACGTTTTGAAAAACTCCATGCTGAACCCGTCAGGACCTGGTGCTTTATTATTAGGAAAAGCAGAAATGACAGACTCAATCTCACGTAGAGTTATAGGAGTCTCCAGCTCTTCCGCTGAGTCCGTCGCCAGACCTGGCAGATCTAGGCCTCCAAAAAACCTCTCCATTTTTTCAACGTCCAATTTTCCCTGCGATTGATAAACTTTACCGTAAAAGTCTTTAAAGCTGTCATTAATTTTATCTGGGTCTGTGAGAAGAGTCCCGTCTTCGAGCTTGATTCGGTGACGACGCCGTGAAATTTTGAAACAACATATTTTTTCCTTGAAATGATACATTCTCTCAGTTTAAACTTTTGATCTGTGATTTGTGTTCTATTCTGAATAAAATATTAGATGTTGGCACCTCCACATTATTGCATTCCGTTTTTATTCACAATTTGTTTAGTGTCCCAACTTTTTTGGAATCCAGTTTGTATATACAAACTTTGTATATACAAACATACTTTAAATCAAATTGAATGCCTTCTATTGACAACACAGTCAAACATCAAGTGGTTAAGTAATTAATATTCTGAGTAGTTTTTGAGAAGAGTACTTTGTACTTCTACTTAAAGGGGACCACATATAGGTCTTTAAAATTTTTATGTTATGTCTGTGTGCTATCTTGACAATATTAATTCATTTTAATACACAAAATAATTCTTAGATAATCAATTATACCCTTTTTAATTCTGCCATTTTTAACTTTCGTTTTGAACGACCGGTTTCTGATACAAGTTCTGAAGTCCACGCCCTTCAACGATCTGTTTACGCCCTCTGTAACAGCCAGTATCTGTAATGTGTTGTTGTTTTAAAATTAGCTCTTTTTTTATTACTCATTTGACTTACTGTTAGTGCTAGCTTAAGATAACTTACCGAAACCCGTCTGAGCGCGCCGCAATTTGCTGCTCCTTTTAGCATGAGACCACCCGAATCCGATGCTAATGTTAGCTTGTTCCTCTTCCGGTGTTCGCCAGCTCCGCTCGTTGCACGCGGCGATTTTGGGAGTTATCGCTGTTCCAGTCAAGACAACACAAAGTTCACCAAGTGTCTCCCGTAAATTAATCCGTAAGGAGAAGGTCCTCGCTGCTGCGAGGCTGCAGCGAGGCTGTACAGTTGAAGCTCCGCTTCATCCGCCAGAGGAGGGGTCCCGTTGCCACCGGTCCCTACGCCGGGGGTCTGCTCGTTTAATTTTTACCGGCTGCGCGTTGGGAGCGATCGCAAATACACTAAAAATTGAACTAAAACATAAAAATAACAATTATACTTTATTTATAAAGCCATTTAAAAAAACCACAGCTGCAACAAAGTGCTGTACACATGAAATTAAGAACATATAAACAAAAGATGAGATGAAATCATGAAAAACAACAGTCATGTGTTTAATACAGAAGTGGGTTGAGCCTAACCAGGGGTTGCTAGGTGAGGGGCTGGACTCAGGTTGTGGTGGGTTGTGGCGTTGGCTGCGGTTTGTGACGTCACAAACCGCAGGAAGTGAGAAACGAACCGTTTGTATCACAGACAAATAAATCTACTTAGAGTAAATAAACCACTGGGTGCATTTCTTTGGCCTTAGGACTGTTTTTTTATGAAGTACATACCCAAAGTTGAGTAAAAAAAACATTAAAAAGTGAATTTTGCATGTGTGGTCCCCTTTAAGTATTTTTTTTAACACTAGTACTTTTACTTGCAATTGAGTACAATTTAAGCAGTGTAGCAGTACTTGTACTTGGGTACAAATTTTCAGTACTCTTTCACCTCTTGGTGCTGTTTCTAAGACAGTTTGTTTCAGCCTCTCAGACTGAAGAAGTCTTCTGGATAAAAGATGAAATGTTTCAACAAGAATAATCCATCCAGAGGACCTGACTTTACTTTGATGGATTTTTCTACCTGGATTATTGAGCATGAGTCAGGATATCCTCAGGTCATGTTCTGATCATATTTCATTGTCCGAGGAAAATGGATAAATCATTCTTAGTCCTGTAAAATAAAATTAACGACATTATGGGACTGTCCCGTCTCATTTAAAGTTTTAATTTTTAAACTACAAACTAAACAGGACTCCAGCATCAAACGCTATAGTGTTATTAAGATTAATCACATTAACAGTAGCATGTATTCCAACAGGCTGCACTAAAACCAGTTTGAGCACATTTTAAGGCAGCCACCAGCCCATTTTATATTCTTTTGATCAGAACACTTAATACAAAATGAAAATGCTTTTACTGTGTGACTGCACATACTCAGCCCACGGCCCCTCACATCATCCGCTGAGAGCAAATGGGTATGACGTTAATAAAAGTTAAATGTCCTCTCACAGACGAGCACTCTCTCTGAATTCAGCCAACACACACTGCAAGGATGCATTAGAGGAGGTTGTGGGAGTTGTGAAAATAAAATGCTTGATCTTTCAGTGCAGCTGCTGCAGCTGTTGTTTTCTGTTTTCCTTTTAATCCCAGAGACAGGTATCATGTTTCTAATTAAGAACACGCTGTGTGCATTTGATCTGTAATGTCAACAAAATGCAGGTGGTCGCAGGTCTTTTTACACAGATCAAAAAAGCCTGCTGATATCAGGCTTTCAAGTTTGACAGGAAAGTGTTTAATCAGCATCCAGTCCTGGGCCAAATGACTGCTGTTGTTCAGGGTGCTCTCAGTGTTAAAAGTTAGAACAACTCCCCTTTTCTTTACCAGAATACACAATGGCTGTAATGTAGGCTCTAAAATTAACAACAAGTTTTAACACAGCTCTAAGTTTCACATGTGAGACTGACTTTCACCATTCAGTCAAAAATAACAGTAAAATTTGCCCAATCATCTTAAAAAAATGTGTTTATCATAAATTGTGGTCCAACACAGTTTGAAGAATGCAATACATTGAAGTGGAAGGGAGTGGCAATTTCTGCATATAAACCTAGATCTATGGCTTTATTGTACTCCTTAGAGCATTTTCAATTTAATTCAGTTTGTTTATGCAGCTGCAATTTAGAACAAAAGTCTCTCAGAGCATTGTACAAAAACATTCATGTTTTGAACAATGTACAACTAAACATTCATGTTTTGAACAATGTACAATCAAACATTCAACATACACACAGACAATGAAACAGAAAGAATCATCCCGACCCGGACAAGGCATTGCACTTGTGTCTGGTTGAGAACTTTGGCCTCTTAGAGGAGCTTGCTCTCATACCAGCCACTTCAAACTTGGCTGAGAACCATCCCATTGCCTCTTGCAGATTGGGGCATAAAGACACTAATGACACTAACCGAACCACATCATCTGCAAAAAGCAGGGACGAGATTCTGAGGTTCCCAAACCAGACACCCTCCTCTCCACGGCTGCTCTTTGAAATCTTGTCTAAAAACACAACATACAGGATTGTTGACAAGGGACAGCCCTGGCAGAGTCCAACTTGCACTGACAACAAGCTTGACTTTGTGCCGAGGACATGAATATCTCTGGCTTTTGTTATACAAGGACCAGATAGATCTTAAAGGCAACCCTAGCATCCCATAATCCCATACACCCCTCCTCACAGAATACCACAGAGAACACAGTCAGATTCTTCTTTGTCTTCTGGATTCTTCAAAGATACAAGGTGAACATCCATCCATCCATCCATCCATTTTCTTCCGCTTATCCGGGGTCGGGTCGCGGGGGTAGCAGCCTAAGTAGGGAGGCCCAGACTTCCCTCTCCCCAGCCACTTGGAGCAGCTCCTCTGGGGGAATCCCAAGGCGTTCCCAGGCCAGCCGAGAAACATAGTCCCTCCAGCGTATCCTGGGTCTTCCTCTGGGTCTCCTCCCGGTGGGACATGCCCGGAACACCTCACCAGGGAGGCGTCCAGGAGGCATCCTAACCAGATGCCCGAGCCACCTCAACTGGCTCCTCTCGATGTGGAGAAGCAGCGGCTCTACTCCGAGTCCCTCCCGGATGACTGAGCTTCTCACCCTATCTCTAAGGGAGAGTCCAGCCACCCTGCGGAGAAAACTCATTTCAGCCGCTTGTATCCGAGATCTTGTTCTTTCGGTCATAACCCAAAGCTCATGACCATAGATGAGGGTGGGAACGTAGATCGATCGGTAAATTGAGAGCTTTGCCTTTTGACTCAGCTCTCTCTTCACCACGACAGACCGGTACAGCGCCCGCTTCACTGCGGACGCTGCACCTATCCGCCTATCGATCTCACGCTCCAGTTTTCCCTCATTCGTGAACAAGATCCCGAGATACTTAAACTCCTCCACTTGGGTAAGGACCTCCTCCCCGACCCGGAGAGGGCACGCTACCCTTTTCCGGCTCAAGACCATGGCCTCGGATTTGGAGGAACTGATCCTCATCCCGGCCGCATCACATTCAGCTGCAAACCGCTCCAGCGAAAGCTGTAGATCACGAGCTGATGAAGCCAATAGGACCACATCATCTGCAAAAAACAGAGAAGCGATTCTAAGGCCACCAAAACGGATCCTCTCAACACCTTGGCTGCGCCTAGAAATTCTGTCCATAAAAGTTATAAACAGAATCGGTGACAAAGGGCAACCTTGGCGGAGTCCAACTCTCACCGGAAACGAGCCTGACTTACTGCCGGCAATGCGGACCAAGCTCTGACACAAGGTGAACAGATTAGGGAAATTCTTAAAGTGATCCATCCACTGCTTGACAATTCTCCAGTCCAGGTCAACAGTTCCCACCCAAGCCAAGCATGGCCTGGGACAAGGTCCGATTTATCTTTTAACTTTATAATAGCATTTTTGCTTTGTAGGGGCCAGCAAGGCATGGCCTGTCTACAGTCATTCTGCCCACGTTCCACCCAGGCTATGGTTGTGTTTGCTTTGAGCAGAGTGCCACCTTGATTTTGACAAGGATCATTGTATCAAAAACATGTGATCTCATATTATTTGTTACAAAGCAATGGATGGTATCGAGCTTGTGCTACTTCTCTTTGCTTTCTGTACACTACACTCACCTCATTGTTTGTCAAGTGTACTGAAACTTTTTGGGAATCCATACTTAAAGCAAGCGGTCACTGGAGGACGACTCATCTGTAAACACCACCACCGAGCCAGTGAACCAATCAATGACCAATACCTGTAGTATGCTGACATCAAATTGGCCCAAATAGCCTAGCCCAAATGGAACCCCAGGTCTCTGGGTTTCAGGAATGGGGTTGGAAGTTGGCATAATGCCAAATACAAATATGAAGAACCCGGGTCTGAACCCAGGTAGGGACGGGCCACGTCTTACAATGCAAAAATGTTTCAAGTCCAGCCTCTCTCCAAGACTTCAGTTCAAATGTCCAAGCTGTGCGTAGAGGTGAGCCCAACTATTTGGTATTGCTCCCTCTAACACTCAAGCTCCAACTCCTTACCTTGCCAGTAAGGTGACATTCCATGTTCCTGGAGCTGGTTTAATCTGCCAGGAATTGGCATGTTCAGGAACACTCCTTGCGTGCCACCCGGATATTGTGAATATTTATATAATATAGTTATAATAAAATTATTATTGTAGTTGTGCGTGAGATTATTTAAGCAGCAGTTTAGTTGTGTTTCTGTTTTTAAACACAAGGATTTACATAATGTGATACATATTGAAATCTTTGTTTTAAAATTAATATCTGTTTGAAGTTATTATATAAACTATCTGCCCATACTTGTATTGAATTGCTTTACTACAGTGTGACAGTGGCAATGAAGAGCCAGGCCCGGTGGTTGGTGATGGAGCGGATGGAGGTTTTCTACATTGGTGTAGCTCTTATGGTGCTAGGAACTGTACTGGTGGTCAGCAGCTTCATCACTCTGGGATTCACAGGAACATTTTTAGGTGAGTATCAAACACAAAGAAGCATTAAATCAGATACAGTTTGGTACTGATGATGAATCAACACACTGCTGATGGCACATGCTGGAAAGTATTTGTTAATAGGAAAAAGAAAGAGTGGTTTTTGAAAAAGGTGGGTATTTGTTGGTCTGGAAAGTTTTAATCAAAAAGATTTGATCACTTAAAAGTAGGATGGTTTTATCATGTAATTAAAACAGTCTTAACTACGCATACTCATTAAATATAAATGAACATGTGAAAGTTTATTTTAAAACCAAATACTGACTCACAGGCATAATAATATTAATAATAATCATCATAATGTGTTATGTGTTGTCATCGTTGTATGTTCCCATACAATGGTGAAATTGGCTCTGTATTTAATCCATCTACCACCAGGTGGTGCAGTGGGCAGCTATTGAAATAATAATAATAATAATAATAATGAATTCAATTTATAATGCACTTTTCATTAATAAAAATATCAAAGTGCTAAGCACACGGGGAACACTTTGGGGATAGGGTTTCCTGCTCAGAGACAATACAAGATGTGCAATGACTGGGGATCGAACCTGGGACTATCAGGTCCAGAGTCGGCTGCCCTGCCTCTACCCCATCTCTGGCCCCACAAGGAGTAAGGCAAACCCCCTACTTACGACTCCATCGACCTACGAACAACGGGACCTACGAACGTATCATATTTAATAAAAATATGAAATTACTGTATTAAAAAAATATATATTTTTTTTTTATTTATTTTTTTTTGTGTTTAAATGTTCTTAATTTCATGTGTACATCACTTTGTTGCAGCTGTGGTTGTTTTAAAGGCTTTATAAATAATAATTATGATAAAAAAGATCATTTCTGATCATTTTTGAGCAATCTTGGGCAGCAGGAAGTAGGTCTTCAGTTTACACGGTCACAAATTAATGTAGAACACCGGACGCCATTTTAGGTTCAGTCACTGGGGTCTCCGGTCACAAATTAATGTAGAACACCGGACGCCATTTTAGGTTAGCTGCCGGGAGCCGGCCGAAGACTGGTGACCAGGATGGCTTCATATGGATTAATTACGAGCTGGAAACGTCTCTGTGAACTTTGTGGATGTCTCAGGCAGCAGCGGATTTATCGCCGATCGTGCCAGGCCGCCGCGCGAACACCTCCGGCCGGCCTGGCTACACCTCCGGCCTGGCTAGCTCCAGAAGCTAACACGGGAGCTAACACGGGAGCCGGCCTTTTGAACACTGGTGACCAGGATCGCATCATATGGATTAATTACTAGCTGGAATCGCTCTGTGAGCTCTGTGGACGTCTCAGGCTGGAGCAGCGGCTGGAGCAGCAGCTGCAGATTGATCGCGCCGCCGCTCCAACACCAGCTCATGGCTTGGCTAGCAGAAGCTAGCCAGCTAGCTAACACAGGTCTGGAGCAGCTGCGGTGGCTTGCCGGCCCCCGCGCTGCTCGGCCCGAAAACAATCAACGCATGGCAACCTAAGATGTCGGCTTTGACCATCTCAAAGTAAGAAAATATATTTTTATTTATTCTGTAAATGTGAATAGCAATGTTTAACATTACAGTACACTACTGTACATGCTTAAATGTGTGCGTGCGCTCCGTTAGCATGATAAATAAAAAAAATAAAAAAATTTCACCCCCTAGCTACGGCAGAATCGAGCTGCGAACCGTTCTTATCTCCCTAACTCATTCGTAAATCGGGGGTCACCTGTAATGAAATATAGACTTTTAATATTAATCTTGGCTTTATAACAGAAATCTGCTGGCCTTACTGCATTGCTATTACAGTAAATAAACAAAGTAAAAAAAAATAATGAGAAAATGAAACGAAAAAAACAAAAGTTTACAGAAAAAGATACAAAAACCAGGCTGTATTGATAAATTATGGAAATTGTCAATTAACATCATGCAGGTAAAGTCAGTGACCAAACTAGCATTAGCAATGCATGAAAAGCAGAATAAGGGAAACATTTGAGGGGAAAAAGGGAAACAAGGAAGATGGAAAGAAAGTTCATGCTCAATAATCCAGGTACCAAATCCAATAATTCTCAATCGGGTCATCTGGACAGTTTCTTTTTTATAGAAATGTTTCACCCTCCATCCAGAGGGCATCATCAGGCAGCGGAGTTCCAGCAAACTGTTTCCCCACCAAATATTATTATTGAGCATGAACTTTCTTGCCTTGAACCACTTTGGCTGTAGCTGCCTGCCTGGGAGGAGTCGACGAGGGACAGGACAGCCCCCAGAAACCATCTTGGCTCCAGCAAACTGGTTGGTCCACTTAAGGTGTTTACTACTTGGTGGGGAAACAGTTTGCTGGAACTCCACTGGTGAAATATTTCTATAAAAAAAGAAACTGTCCAGATGATCCGACTTAGAATTATTGAAGGAAGATGGCACAAATCCATTTTGTAACCAAAAATCCAAAATCATGGGAATTAAAAAAAAATATAAAGTCAAACACATATACGTACAAAAACTTCTTGAACCTTGAATTTCATTGTTACTTGTACAATGTGTTTCTCAAACGTAATTATAGTCATTTAAAAATTATTTAAAAAATATATTATTTTATTTTTAGTTAAATTAGATTAGTTTCAATAATGTTAAAATTGATCTAAATGTTGATGTGTTAGTAGCTGAAATTCTTTATCAACACATACTTTAAGTGCAGAGATCACAAAAACTGTTGCAATACTTTCTGAGATGACATTAAGATATTTTCAGGATTTTATCACAACATTATTAACATTTCTTAACATTAGATGATTTTAGAGTAAAAGTGATTTGATAGGGAGCGGGCAATAAGGAAACCAAAACTTTAACTTAAATTTAATTGTACCTTCTACATCTATTACTGCATTAATGTCACACACCACTTGAATAATTCTATGATTTTGGATTAAATTTAGCTTTAAATGGCAAACATTAAAGGTTCAGTCTGCAGTTTCTGTAGAACTGCAGCACTTAGAAAAAATTTCAACAGGCAAAGCATTCTGATCCCTCCCCCTCAGAGCCATATATGGCTCTGCTCTCCCATGGTCTGCTGAAATTCAAATTCAAGCTCTGTTTTTATTGGCTGATTCAAATTCAAGCTCTGTTTTTATTGGCTGATTCAAATTCAAGCTCTGTTTTTATTGGCTGGTTACAAACTCTGTTTTTATTGGCTGGAAAATGGCGTGTCACCTTTTCTTTTTAGAAATGCTTATTTACCACCTGGAGAAGCAAGGGGACAATATTTTTTTTAATTTTTTTTCAGAGATTACCTGGCTAACATCAGTCTGTCAGGAGGTAGTGACAGAGTGAAGAAATATGTTTATAAAAAAAGCTACATACTGAAGCTTTAAAGACAGATGAATAAATGTTAGTTTTATCTGATCCTGTATTGAACGCCTTTTTTTGATTTTATCTGAGTGTAGACATGAAGTGTTCCAATGTAGACAAATGTCTGATCCTGTATTGAACGCCTTTTTTTGATTTTATCTGAGTGTAGACATGAAGTGTTCCAATGTAGACAAATGAAAATATTTTACTTGTTCAAACATTTCTTCTCGTTGTTGTAACTGCAAAACAATGTTTTCCTGTTCTCGTTTCTCTTTTGTTTCAAAGACAAAAAGTGCACTTTTCTTTTTGTGTCACTCGAATACACTTTGTCATCATTTCAAATGAACACAATAAAATCATCGTCGTAATGATCAATACATTGGTTTCTAATTTCTGGGTCGTTCGATGAGTGACTCATATTTATGATTCAGAGTGATTGTTTCGAGTTCTGCTCCGTCACTGGACTGAACTGCTATCAATACGTTATAAACATTTACAGGAGAAATTTACTGTGTATTTTATCTACCAGTTAGAATAAAATGTTGATGGCAGGTGGGATGTTCATAAACAAGAGTGTAGGCATAGTCCCTGACTTACGAGCGAGTTCCGTCCCTAGGGGGCGCTCGTATGTCAAAAATTCGTAAGTAGGATCACATAGTAAAAAAAATAATAATAATAAAAAAATATATATATATTTATTTTTTTACTTTTTTTTTTTTTTTTTTTTTTATAAATGAATACATGTACAGTACTGGACAGTCACCAAGCACTTAGCCTATCCTAACACAGTTTTTAAAGATGAAGGAATAAGTTGAATTGTCTCCCTTTCACATAAAGGGAGCAAGCTCCCTATGGAGCCTGCAGGGAGGAGGGAGACAATTCAACTGACTCCTTCATCTTTAAAAACTGTGTTAGGATAGGCTAAGTGCTTGGTGACTGTACAGTACTGTACATTTATCTATTTATAAATAAAAAACAATAAAAAATAAAAATACTGTATATACTGTATATTTTTAATAAATAGATAAATGTACAGTACTGTACAGTCACCAAGCACTTAGCCTATCCTAACACAGTTTTTAAAGATGAAGGAGTCAGTTGAATTGTCTCCCTCCTCCCTGCAGGCTCCATAGGGAGCTTGCTCCCTTTATGTGAAAGGGAGACAATTCAACTTATTCCTTCATCTTTAAAAACTGTGTTAGGATAGGCTAAGTGCTTGGTGACTGTACAGTACTGTACATGTACCGTATTTTCCGGTGTATAGGTTGCATCTTTTTATGGCTTTTTCAAGGCCTGCGACCTATACTCAGGTGCGACCTATATATGGCTTGTTATCACTTTCGGTGAAACTAATTTTTAAATCCAGCTCATTTCACAATTACATTCATTTATTAACTCATTTCACAATTATGTTCATTTATTAAGGAAAAGTTCAGCTCAGACATATATTTGCTATAATTTTTATCAAACAAATAAATGTTTTTAAGTGTTAATCTTCTTAAAAGCCTTGCTGTGCGCTCCTGTGGCAGACATTTGCAGCAAAGCTAAACGTAGGTGCAACCTATACACCGGTGCGACCTATCTAGGGATTTTTCCAATCTATTGGTGATAATTGGACAATGCGACCTATACACAGGTGCGACCTATACACCAGAAAATACTGTATTCATTTATAAAATAAAATAAAGTAAAAAAAAAAAAAAAAGTTTTTTTTTTTAATAATGAGATGCATGCTCGTAAGTCCGGGACCTCGTAAGTAAGAGCGCTCGTAAGTCGGGGACTACCTGTAGTTAAATACACCTGTATACAGTATTTATGTATATTAAAGCCCATGTTTATGTATGTGTGTTGATATTAATCTAATGAAAGCAAGTTATGGCATAGTAAAACATGTTGTTTTTAACAAACATTCATGATTTGGGGTTGTTAGTTGTAACACAAGAGACAAGACATGAAGAATGGCAATGCAAAATGTTTAATCGATATGCCCAAGACAATATTCAATTCAATTCAATTTTATTTATACAGGTTAGGTTCATTGAGCCTCGAGAACTCATTTATAAGAGAGAACACAGATAAGGTGCACACAACCATAAACAGCCATAAAATGCATATAAAATTAAAAGTACATAGAATAAATTATATAAAACAAAATAAAAGCAAGCCACATTATGAAACGAGGTAAAATATTAAAAACAGGAACATGTCTGCGTTGATTTTTGCACGGAACTTAACAATTGTTTAAAATTTCAGTTAAATGTGAACAAAGCCTACGAATGACAACACTAGCTAATTAATAGAATATGAAGGCATTGACTTGACAACAATCATTCCAGATGTTTATGACAAACAGGGTTTGTTTTACTTTCACTTGAGATTGGAAAAGTCCCAAAGAGCAGTTATTTCCACATGTATCATGTCTGCAGTGTGCTCCTGCTTTAGATGCACGTCAGCCTCACTGAAAACAAATTTCACAGAAGCCGTTATCTTCACTCAGTTCATTGATGATACTAATCTTAGTTTGGATCTTATGAATTTGGAATTATTAGATTAGCCCCACACCTACATTATGTAAATTTAGTATTTTTTAACCATGTCTTTCCAGTTTTAAAGTGAGCTGTGCGGTAAGCAAGTTGTTTGATTGGCTAAGGCAATGCCATCATGTACTTTTTCTAAACTGTGATACAGCTGACTCCTGAAGGAATTTGTGTTTAGTCTTCAAAAGATGCTTCTCGGGCTTTCTGGGACATGTTCTTCTTGACAAGGCTACCAGTTGATGGTCACTGAAAGATAAACCAAAGGGCTCACTGTTCCTGCACAACGAGCCAGCAACAAAAACAAGCAGTTGTAGCAAAGTGCATCAGCCCATGCCCTGAGTCCAACTGTTTTACAAGATTTTGTGTCTAAAGTTATTTTTTCTACAACTCCCAGACACCATGTCTTATTCCTCCTAGGGTATAAGTCACATACTGTAATTGTGAACAGCCTGTAGATTTAAGATGTCTCACTGACTCTATATTAAGCCTCTGGAGTCATTGTGACCTGATAATTCAGACTGATAGCATGGGGCAGAGAGTCTAAATGAAATTAGACAATGTTGTTCATGCTGACCACCTACCCTGGGACCCAAACACTGATTCTTAGAACCACTTCACTAACATTGAGACTACAACAGTGCAGCTCCTACTCTACAGGTAGTCAAAGACAACCATTTTCATAATCATGAAAGTATGAAATAAGAATGACGCAGGAAGGTAGGAAAAGAAATTGCTTTTGACTCTGAATGGGAAACCAGTCATCCTTTTCAGAGTCAGTCAGTCAGAGAATCTTTATTGTCATTCGCACCACATGTGGTACATGTGATGAAACGAGATTATGTACACAGGGTCCCGAGTTACATCCAACAATAAAATGTGAAAGAAAAACAGTATTAACATCTAAGATATGAACTAAGAAAAATATCAACCAAAAATACACTAAGCACCAATATCATAGAAAACATTACTCCAAACAGCAGCACTAACGTGAGTCTGTGTGAGCAGATGAGCACGAATGAACATAGCAACATGAAACAGATTTTTGTCAGCAGCAACATGAAACAGATCAGCAGCAACATGATGTGATATTTCACAGTGATTATTCTGGTTAGATTCATGAGTCTGAGGGTTCGCGGTGGGCTGGGCTGGCATTGCGCTCTCCCTGGGGCTGCTTGGGCTCGGGTGTCCTGTCGGCAGGGCGCGGGTTGGGCCGAATCTTGGATGTCGGCTACTCTCCACCCCAGAATGAATGGGCCTACTCCTGGGTTTGGGCATTGGCTGTCCCATGTAGGGGACAGGTACATGTCTTGGACCTGGGGGGTATAGAGTGCATATCGGGAATATGAATGGAATGTGTCGGTATTGTATGTCTTTGAGTGAGTGAGGATGAGGGTGGGTCTGTGTGATTGTGTCTGTGTATGAATGGCTATTTGTCAGGCCGGGACTAACCCCAAAATTACACCACACGCGTTGTGGCTCCGCCCCACTCCGGTCCGACCTCCGCAGCAAATACGCACCCATTATAATCAATGACAGAATTTACACTGGCTCCGCACGGCGGCAGCGAGCTGCGGAGAGCGGACGGCAGTCCGTCAAAATTAGAAATTTTTCTATTTCTGCCGGACGCCGGAGCTGTGCCGCAGTCAACTTTTGAAGATTACGTCGCACCAACAGGAAAAGGAACGAGCACAACATCCGTATTTACAAAATAAAATCACCACGGGCGGACTAATCCTAGCTCTATACGGATTTATTTGTACAAAAATGCTGTCAAACTATCATTTATGACTATTCTATGACTAAACTATTATATTTATGACTATGACTACGCCTACAAACGCAATACAAGAAATAAATAAATAAAAAAGTATTTTATTCTGAAATGTAAACATCACTTCCTGTTGCTCAAACCATGTAGCTCATTTACGAGAGAAGATCAAGGCAGCAGTCTCTCTACAGTTGTTCTCCTTCTTCCACCGAATGAATTGTTTTGTTCTGACTTACTTATTTATCACTTGATTTATCGCGCGATCTCGCACGTGTCTCGGAGCGGCGCATCCAGGCGGACCTGAGCGGAGCGGAGGCAGTGGGCTTTGGACTCGCTCAGCTGCGACCTGCGGACCGGAGCGGGGCGGAGCCGCGTGTGGTGTAATTTTGGGGTTAGACTGCCCCGTCTTTGATACATCTGGGACAGCTTGGTGTCGCGCCCCTACCACACAGCCCCCTATTGGGGTGTGCCTTTGCCTGCCGGCGTGCTTGGGGCCCTTGGTGTCTGGGGCTGGGCGCTTGGGTGTGTGTCGGCTCGGCCTGGTGGCTGCCTGGTGGGGCTCGGGTCCTCTGGTCCTATTGGGCCTGGGGTGTGTGCGTCCTCGGTTCCCGAGCCTCGGTGCCTAGACCTGGGGCTGCATTGGTGCAGCGGGTTCCGGCGGGGGCCTGTGAGTATGTCACTGTTGGCTGCGGGGGGTCATTGTGTGTAGTCGCTAGCGGGGCTCTTCCTGTTCTCCCCTATGGTCGGATCTGGGGGGTGGGTGAGTGGTTCNTATCACGAAGAATCTTTATGGGTACCTTTTTATCAGAATGAGAGGTAGAAACGAACCCATCCATAATGAAGGGGTGAAATCCATCATTCTCAACAGCATCTGTGGTAGAAGACAACTGATTATTCACAGTTTTAATAAGAGCCACAGGTTTTGTTTCCTTTTTCTTTAACTTGGGACAATTTGTGCTAATATGTCCTTCCTGTTTACAATAGAAACAAACAATCTTATCTCTGGAAGTAAATTCACGCCCAGACAATGTTCTGTTTTCACCACGCCCCAACACAGGTATTTTTGAGTCCTTGGGGAATGTCACCGGCCCTTTAGGTTTAAATGGAGAGCCATTTCCCCTCGGTCTGAAAACACGAGAAGACTCAGAATGGAAAGGTTTGGGTCGGTCAACAGAAGGTGATTTATCATAGATGGGACGTTCAACACTGAATTTGTGAGTTAACACATATTCATCCACCATAACTGCAGCTTTAGAAGCCTCAGTAATTTTATGTTCGTTCAAATAAGTGGCTACCCGGTCTGGCAGGCCCTTCTTAAAGTCTTCTAACAAAATCAGCTGTTTAAGCAGGTCATAATTTGTAGCAGAGCTCGCAGCACACCAACGATCAAAAAGGACTTCTTTTTCTCTTATAAAATCAGTATAAGTTTGGTTCTCCAATTTGCTTAAATTTCTGAACTTTTGTCTGTAAGCTTCAGGGACCAGTTCATAAGCTCTCAATATAGCATCTTTCATGATTTTATAATTACAACTGTCCGTCATTGAAAGAGACGCATAAGCATCTTGAGCTCTTCCCGTTAATTTACTCTGTAATAGTATTGGCCACACATTTTCTGGCCAGTTCATAGAACTTGCGACTTTTTCAAATAGAATAAAATACTTGTCAACTTCACTCTCATTAAAAGATGGTACAAGGGACACGTTTCTACTCACATCAAAATCACGACCGGATGGCTGAGAAGGAAGTTTTCCTTGTTCCAACTCCTTCATACGCAGCTCGAGCTCCATTCTACGCTCTTCGAGTGAAAGTTCCTTTTCCCTTAGAGCGGTTTGTTGCTCCAGCTCGGCTTTCCGTACTACTGCTTCCGCCTCAGCTTTTCTGGTCTCAAAATCTATCCGTCGTAACTCTAATTCCAATTCCTTTAAGCGCACGTCTTTGTCCACTTCACCATACTTTTGAATATCTTCAAAAGATTTGTGGGGCGACGTTTCCTGCAGGATCTCCATCTGGACTAATGCAGCGATCAGTTCACGTTCCACCGTTTCTCTCCTGGTACGCTTATCCACAGAGACTTCATAGTACTCTGCCACACTCAATAACTGCTCCTTTGTACAATTATCGAGAACCTCCACTGAGGGTTGTTTTACAAAACTCTCCAAATCAAAATCCATGATGATAGTCTCTCACACAGCTGTTATTCTTAACAAGGATAAAAAAAATCCCAGCTGACCTGAACACAACACGAGCAAACTCCCACACCCACACAGCTGCGCACTATGGCACAATCAGCAGGTGCTCAGTAATCATGAGCCGACTCAAAACTCAAGCGCTTCACAGAAACACTCCAACAAGTTTGTGACAAACAAACAAACGAGCAGTCGTCTCAAAACACAGCAGCAGCGCCAAAACTCACAATTCCTCACAAAACAAATCTATATTCCCGGACAAACAATCATATCCCGGACGAGCCAGCCACTAAATATGTTACGAACCACCAGGATCAAAACATATTTAATGGACACAGGACACAAGGAAAAGGTTTAACAAATTTATTTAAGGGTCATCTGTAGGAGGGGAACCACCTCCAGCTTCTCCAGGCGTCCCACGTCCTAAAAAGAAAGGAAAGTTCAAACGAAAGGTGGGTTTGGGTAAAGCGGCCAAACGGAAAATAAAGCGGCCCAACAGAGCCAACTCTATACAGAGCCGGCGAACCCTGTTTGACCGCGGGCTACCTCTACCAAAACTCTAGGCCTACAGGATGTAAAACAAATAAATAGCGAAAACTAGACTACCGCTTTACCCAACCAAAAGTAATGAAAGGAACAAAGTTACAACAAAAAAAAGGCACGAGCCCCCACACACACAGCTGCCTCTATCAGACAGCCACCAGAGCCCTCAGACTCTGAGACTCAAAAAAACCTCCAACACGCCCAGGTCCCCCACTCTAGATTACTAGAGTCCACACGAGCACAAAGTACTCCACTAACCCACTCCAAAAATGAAGGGTACCAACAATCACTGTTCCCCAGTGATCAACACAGCCACAACACAACACAACACAACACAACACAACCTGGGAGGGTGGAGAAAACTCCCAGTCTACCCAACAATCAACAGTGAGCTTTCACTGCTGACTATACTTTAATATTCCAACTTCCTCAAAAACACCAACACCTCACGTACCTGCACACACCTCTATTCTCCACACCTTCCTACCTTTTACCCTCAGTTTATATAGGAGAGAGAAAGACAACAGGTGTTTGCAGCTCAGCTGATTAGCTGAGTAAAAAAAAAGGGAGGTAGCATCAGGCTGCAGGACCCACTGGCCTCTGTCAGTAGACATAACACCCCCACCGCTAAATGTGTTGTATGGCCAGGAGAGCATGTGAATGAAACATACTCCTGTCCATACAAAAACATTAAACCAATACAATATGCTATAGGCGGGAAAGCGCATCGGCCACTACGTTGTCCTTCCCCCTTATGTGTTGTATAGTGATATTAAAAGGTTGTAGTCGTAGGGACCATCTCATTAAGCGTCTGTTTTTGTTATGCATTCTATTCAGAAATGTCAGAGGATTGTGGTCAGTAAAGACGACGACTGGACCACATGAACCTCCGACATATACTTCATAATGTTCTAAGGCTAGAATTAAAGCTAAAGCCTCTTTTTCAATGGTTGAGTACTGCTTTTGATGTTTATTTATTTTTCTGGAATAATACAGCAGACGTTTCAGAGATCCTAAGCAGAAATTGTCTCTGTAATAGGACGTGGCTGTGACAACATACAGTATAGTCTCAGCATTTCACATATAACACACTGAATAAAACAAACAAACAAACAAACAAAAAATAATTCAATTCAATTTGTTTCTATAAAAAACACTTAGGTTGCATCACTGGATACTGAATTAATATTGTTTGCACAGTGCCAAAGGCCCATTTTGCATTAAAAAATCCCTAATTTTAAGTGGCCTTACTTGTTTCGCAGGTAGATGCGCTAAACCACTCATGTTATAAAAACAGAGCGGATTTAAAAAGAAAAGGAACACATTAGGGAAAGAAAGGGCCAAAGGACGTCAAAGAAAGCAGCAAGTAAAAAAAAAGTGT
>JBBPBX010009386.1:0-16488 GCA_038048925.1 Garcialebias charrua
AGGAACTGCCCAAGGTCACCAATGGTAAGTACTTCTCGACCCTCGACGTCGCCTCTGGTTTTTGGACCATCCCTGTGCGCGCCGAGGACCAGTACAAACTAGCTTTCACTTTTGGTGGCCGTCAATACACCTTTAACAGGTGTCCCTTTGGCTACGCTAACTCACCTGCAGAGTTCAACATCTTCTTGAACAAAGCATGTCCAGACGCCCACGAGCGTGGAACACTGATCTACGTGGACGATGTCCTTTTGAGGCAGCCAACACTGGACTCACATTTGGCTGAGATCGACCACGTTCTGAATCAGCTGACAACTGCTGGTGCTAAGATATCACTGTCAAAATGCCAATGGTGCAGAACCAAAGTGGACTACGTTGGCCTACTTGTAGGTCCTGACGGAGTACAACCACAGCTGACTCGCACCCAAGGCCTCGACAATCTCAAAGTCCCCACCAATCTCAAAGAACTACAAAGTTTTCTGGGCGTGTGTAACTACTCGAACCAGTTCATCGAAAACTATGCGGACCTTGCGAAACCACTGACTGAACTCCTTAAAAAAGACGTACCATTTGTTTGGACTGACAAACAGCAACAGGCAATGGACGCTCTTATAAACAGGATCAAGTCAGCCCCTTGTTTAGTCTACCCAGACTACAACAAAGAGTTTTACTTGGAAGTGGGCTTCTCAGCTCATTGCATAAGTGCAGGTCTGTACCAGATACACGACAGAGACAAACGTGTAGTAGCCTACGCCAGCAAAACGATGGCAGGCCCCGAATTGAGATTCTCAGACTGTGAGAAAGCTTTACTGACCACAGTGTGGGCAGTTAAACATTTCTCCAGCTACATTGGTGGACAGAAAATCATTGTGGAAACACAACACCAGCCAGTGACCTTTCTTAACAGTGAACGCATCAGAGATGGTGTGGTGACAAACTCACGTGTTGCAACGTGGCTCATGGCACTTCAAAGTTTTAACCTAGACATACGTTATGGTCAAAACAAGAAGTCTCATCTGGGGACGGACTTGGCAATCTGCCAGAAGTGTACACAAGATGTACCAGCCACCCAGCCGCCGGTTGAGGTAAAACCCCCAGTAACTGAAGACCCGAATCACCACTTCTTTGATGACAATATCTGCAAAGATATGACAACATTGTACGTGGATGGATCTTCATTCCTCCGCGACAAGATCTGCAGAGCAGGTGTTGGAGGGGTCCTCCTCCAAGACCAAGAGCAGATAACTTTCAGCTACAAATTAGGATCTCAGACTTCTCAGTACGCTGAGATTGCAGGAATCCTAATAGCTCTCCAGATGGTAGTAGAACGCTCCATCAAGACGCTAGTCATCTGCACTGACTCTAACTATGCTCGTTTGAGTTTCGCTTGTCACCTCGCTGTGTGGAAACTGAACGGTTTCCTAACAAGCGACAGAAAAGTGGTCAAACACAAAGAGCTTTTCATAGCGTGTGATCACTTGGTGACATCACACGACTTACAGATCTACTGGAAGAAAGTTCCAGGGCATTCTAGAGTCCCAGGCGATGACAAGCACTACAATGACATTGCAGATTCCTTAGCCAAGGAAGGAGCCGACGAAGGTCCTCTATGGTCCTTCGACCCCTCCTGGTTAATCGAGACTCTGCAAACACAACCTTCAGTCAGGGTTATGGCAGTCACACGTGCACAGGCCGCAACCAGACCTGCTGACAACGCAGTCTCTGTACGACCCGCACTGACTGACCCAGACATCATCCAACTACAGAAGGCGGATCCTGCTATCAACTCCATGATACTGTACCTGACCGATCCGAACAAAAATAGTCCGTCTAAAGACGACCTGGATTCCGATCCAGACCTTAAGGTCCTCTATCAGCTGCGCAAACAGCTAAAACTAATCAAGGGCATCTTAACTTTCGCTCATGGACCAACGTCCTCACCTGTGTTCGTGGTTCCCCATGACCAAAGGGGGGTGATGTTAGTCCATGCCCATGATCTCCCGTCCGCAGGACACAAAGGAGATAAAGCCACGCTGACGGCATTAAAACAAATTGCCTATTGGCCTGGAATGAAAAAGGATGTCAAGGACTACATTGAAGGGTGCGTGGTCTGTGGCCAGTTTCAGCCAACCAGACCACTTCACAGAGCACCACTGCAAAGCAGAGGCATTGCATTCCCATGGTCTGACCTCCAGATCGACTGGGTTGGACCACTCACTAAGAGCTCTAGAGGAAATAAATATTTTCTCACGGTAACCTGTGCATTCACCAAATGGGTAGAATGCCTACCAGCTCCTAACGACACAGCACAAACTACTGCTATGTTGTTAATGAATCATATATTCTCAAGGTTTGGACTTCCCCTTAGGGTGAACTCAGACCAAGGTACACACTTCACAGGTGAAGTGATGAAAGAACTGTGGAAGACGCTAGGCGTCAAGGCCAACTTTCATGTCGGCTACCACCCACAGGCTTCAGGCCAAGTAGAGAGAGCAAACAGAACTGTGGTGAGTATTTTGAAGAAATACGTGGCTGCAAACCACAAGGACTGGGACGTGAAACTCCCTCTGGTCCTCATGGCCATAAGAGCCACTCCACACACATCAACTGGCATCTCTCCCTTCGAGATGATGACCGGTCGACAAATGACTCTCCCTCTACACCTGTTGTACCAACCAGGCGACGCCGCCATGGCGACAGCCTACACTACACAACAATACATGAAAGATTTGAATGTACACCTCAGAAACACTTTTGCTTTCGCCCAGAAAAACCTGGAAAAATCCGCTGAAGGACGCAAGGCGTACTACGACCAGAAGGCCTCTCACAATGAACTCCAAGTGGGAGACAGAGTCTGGTACTATACGTTCGCCCCAGCAACCGGGAAAGGAGGGTCCGAGACCGGAACTCTCGCCCGCAAACTAATGCCCAGGTGGACTGGACCTCATCTGATAACAGACAAAGTGTCCTCAGTCGTCTACGAAATCAAAATCAGCAAAGGCCGCAAAGAGCCAATTGCTAAATGGGTACATCGAAATCAGATCAAACCTTACAAGGCGTTCAATGACTCCACAAAAGACAAAGATCTCACAAACTCACCGACTTCATGGGATAATAAGGTCGTCCAAACACAAGTTAGTAAATAAACTAATCAGGTTTAAACTACCATATTTCCCACCCTATAAGTCGCATTGTCCAATTTGAACTTAGAAACGCTAAGCCTAAAACCCACAACAAAAAACTAACCTTAACAACCGTTTAAATCCACGAGATTTAATTTGACCTCGGTCATAAAGTTGAGACCTGTTTTCTTGTGTGTTGCACTTTGGAATCTGACGACAAGAGTGTGTCGAAGCAGTGAAACGTTGTTTCCTTGTTGTTTAGTCATTACTGTTGTCATTAGTTGAGATATTGTTTGGTTCTGAACACTCCCAGCCAAAAAGGTTTTGTATTAACATTGGTTAATGAATGATATGGATTTAACTATGCCAACATGCAGTTCGTTTTGTTAAATCTCAATCGTCGAAGAGTCAATGTAGTTTAAAGCTACTCAAGGTACAATAAACTACACTGGTCTCACAATTTCTAAATTGAACCGATTCGATCGTTTCTATTCTAGATTATCTATTCATTTTGATGAGTCTCGCCATAGACTTCAAAATTTATTAGGAATACCAAATCCTACGTCGTTCGTCTAAAAGACAACAGACATTTAGATCAAACTATATTTCATTTTATTTTAGTTTAACCTAAACTAAGTAATGAATGGAGGAATAGTTTGGAATTAGAGGCCTTCGTTACAGAAGCCCTCCAAAATTTTATAGGTACAAATCCCTATATCTAATTTTACAGAATTGATCCACCCCTTAATTGGTAATTGTAGCTGATCTAAACCATGATAGCTTACATACCAGGTGCATATAGGTAGGGCCTAATGTAAAATCCCAATCATAAGCCCACCTTAAAAAACCACATAATTGCATGACACATAGAACCAGAGTGGCACTGACTGGAAACCAACCAGCCAACAACCTTCGATGTGGGACCTGCAGCTCCAACGCTTGGTCTTCAACCTCCATCCAAGGGTCGCCTCCTCTGCGTCAATCGAGGGATCCCCTCTACATGCTGATTATGAAAACAATTGTTGCTGATCAATCAACAAAACTAATCGTTGTGGAATTACTGCTATGGAATTACCGCTGTGGATTATAAGACTTTGTTTCCCAAAGGATCACAGACTTTGTTTTCCAAGAGTTAACAGACTTTGTTTTCCAAAGGATTAAAAGCTTTTCGCAATGGGATTACCTCCGAACAGTATGGAATTTCCAAAACTTTATGGGATTATAATTTTTGATTTTTCTTTTCCACTTGCTGGATTACTTCAAGATCAAAGACAGTTCAAGGTTTCCTTTCGTGTTGGACCCCATCCCCAAGGACTGGCGATGGCTTCCAAAAGGGGGGAGATGTAATGGACCTACCCAGGGTCAAACTAAGGTTTTTGAACTGTCCAGTGATGACCTTTACTGACCACTCAGTAAAGCAAGACATTTACTACAAAATCATTCATTTAGCTATAATCTGATAAATATAGTCACCAAAAGAGACTATTTCTATCTTTGATTTTATTCTAATGTGATCAAAAGAATAACTTTTGTCATTTTCATGATGTGTGCTTTTAAGCTGTGTTATTCTGTAAGAGTTTAAACTGTGTTCACTGCTGTGTCAAAGGTGCAGTCTCGGGTCACAGAGACCGGACGGTTTTGTTTAGAAAGTCAGAAGGCAATAATCTGTTGTTTTTGAGCTTAGGGCTCCAGCTTGCTGTGCCTTTCCCTAAACAAATCTCTCTCTGCCCTGGCTGTAACCTTGGGTCTGATAAGGCAAGTTCACTCCTCACTTTGTTCCTGCTTTAAGTTCTAAACTGTGCTGAAACGCTTCGAGAGTTGCTGGGAACTTCCAAGAGATGTGAACTTTCCCAAGAGCTGGATACGTTTGGTCAAGAGCTAACGACCTTCGTCTTCAGCTAAGGACTGATGACTTGCTGTTATGAGTCTACTTCGAACAAGCGTAAGATCAAGAACTTTGTCTATTCCTTCCTGGAATAAGTTTATCTTGAAGTCAGAGGCCTGAAGCTGACATATTCTCTGATGACCAACGCGGAAACCAGGAGACGTTGAAACGTAAACTAAAACCAGTTTTGGACGTGCTGGGACTAAAGGACTCTGTGCATCTGAAGGCTGGTGTCATCTCTTTATCAGACTCGTCGTCGAAAGGTAAAGAGCTGTTTACAAAACGTACCTGGATTTTAGCAGAAGTCGGAGGAGAAGTGTCACTCTGGTATCATGCTCATGATAATTTCTTCTTAAATCTTTCCTCCTACTCTTTTCCCTCTCAATCTAAGCTGGAAACTATTTTTAAGTTAAAGAGCCCACAGACTAAATATGTTTAACATCTAGTATTTATGTCTGTTGTGTTAAATTTAAGTGTGCTGACGTATTTGAATTGAAAGAAAGTGAAATCATGTCAATCAAGTGTAATGGTGTTAATTTAGTTGATTTATTTTAAATAAATGGTAGTGTCGACTGGCATACCAAACTAAGTTAATGTCCATTGTCACTTAATGGCTCTGTTTATTTATCCATCATAAAGATCACAGAAATATTGGGTAAACTGAAAAAGAACAGAATCCGTGAACATTTACTATTCAATCTGAATAAGTAAATTAATTAAGGTAAAGAGGTCAGTATTAATATTGACCTCCTCATAACCCTTTACACAGGGGTCGTTGGGCGTTGGAGCTCGATCCGTATCAATGGACAATCACTCACAAAGAGGGTAAGAAACACACAAATGCAGATGCCATGTCACGGATACCATTGGGACAGGACTCTATTGAGATGACAAGTACGACGCTACCTGAAGCTCACTCTTCGCCTAGTGATACAGGACAATCTGTCTCACTGTCTGAGGCGAGGGGTAATGATGAGGGGTCATGCTCGACCCCTGAACATTTAGAGAGGACCGATATGGTACCAAAAGTTTGTTGTGTGGACACTGATAGGACACATGTGAATGTGGGGTTTGACACATTACAACAGACATTATCTGCCCATAACGTGGACATTGTAAATGCACAACTTGCTGATCCTGTTCTCGGGGAAGTGCATAATTGGGTTAAAAACAAGAAACGTCCCTACCTCAGACAGGTAAAAGGTAAAATGCAGAGGAAACTATGGTGGCAGTTTCATAACTTGTTGCTATGTAATAACTTGTTGTGTCGAAAAGGTCAAACACCGCCTGGCAAACCTGAGGTTTATCAAGTGTTAATTCCAGTGGCACTGGTTACAGAGACAATGCAATTTTTTCATGGTAATCCATGTTCTGGTCATTACAGTGCTGAACGAACATTTAAGAAAGCATTGACAGTGTGTTATTGGCCAGGAATGAGATCTGATATTGAGCAGTTCTGTAACTTGTGTAAGACATGTGAAGCTTTTAGGAGGGTTGTACCAAAGCACAGAGCTCCTTTACAATCTATTCAGACTGAAAGACCATTTCAGTTGGTCTGTACGGACATTACCGAACTGCCAGTCACGTCTGTGGGAAACAGATATGTGCTTGTGGTACAGGACCATTTCACCAAGTATGTGAATGCATATGCTATGGTTGATCAAAGGGCTGCCACGGTAGCACAGTTACTCTGTGAAAGGTATATCCCTGAACATGGTGTCCCTGAGGAACTGTTGTCGGATCAGGGACGACAATATGAGTCAGAAATTATACAAAACATTTGTCAGAAACTACAGATGACAAAGAAAAGGACCTCCCCATATCACCCAAGAGGGAATGGTATGGTGGAAAGATTTAACAGGACTTTGAAAGAACAGTTGGCTCGACTCATCCAGGACTATGGGGGTGAGTGGGACCACTACCTTCCTGCTGTGGTGCTTTCATTCAACTCTACGCCACACTCGAGCACAGGGTATTCTCCTTACTTCCTTGTGCATGGCAGAGAGCCCAGACTACCGGCTACTGTTCATGTTTCATCGCCAACAGTTTCTGATAGTCCGACTAACTATGGTGCAGAACTAGCTCGACGGATGGACGCTGCTTTTGAGACTGTTTTTCTACATAGTGAAGAACAGAGACAAAAACGGGAATACTACTACAACAAGGACACGAGGTTCAGGCCATACGTTTGTGGTGATCTGGTATGGATGGATGATCCCACCACACAACGACAGAAGCTTGCTCCAAACTGGACTGGACCATATAAGGTTGTATCTGTGGACGACAAAGGGCTCCTTTACAAGCTGGTGGATGTGCAACACCCTCAGGCTGCGACAAAGGTCATCCACTATGATCGGTTGAAACCTTATCGTGGTTCCACAGACACATTAACAATGGAGGGCAATCAATCTGTCCCAATGACAAACATGAACACGCTGCCGAAGTACACAGCTTTGTCTGGCTCATTGCCCTTGATCTTTGGCCAAACAGCACAGACAGCAGAAACTGCGAGGTCATTGACACTTTCACCAAGGAGACAAACTGAACCAGTCTCCCAGCAGCCGGCGCAAACACCTCTTAGCTTGCCGCCTTCTGAGGGTACAGTTGTCACCAGGTGTGGGCGCATGGTTAGGAAGCCACGACGACTGTTGTCGTGACAAAGTAAAAAAAAAAAACTGTTCTATATGTGGACTTTGTTTATTGTTCTGAGATTGTGTTTTGGGAAGATGATTTATTTTCTCTTATTGTTACTATGGTTACCTTATTTTGAAATGAGGACATTTCATTTAAAGAGGGGGAAGTATGTAAGATGATTTATTTTGATTTATTTTGATGTAAGATGATTTATTTGGGCAGTTACGTATTTAGGTTACTGTGTCTTTAAGAGACTTCTTCTTCGTGGGTTTTTCTTCGGGGTTTTTTGGGTGTGTTCAGGTTAAGCGGGCGAAAACAACGGCAGACGCGGGCAGCGTTCATGAGGGGATGACGTTGTATTGAACAGCTGAATAAAGTCCGTGCAGCCAAGCTATTCCCTTTCAGCGTGGTTACTCCTTCTCCACCCCACGACCTTCAGATGTGTTCGTGACACTTCTCCACCTCAAGCGGTGGTGTTACACCTATTTTAGGGGCTGATTTTCTTTGTGCTCACGGGCTCCTTGTTGACATTGCTAACAGACGTTTGATCGACGCTGTGTCTTTTTCGTCACTGCCTTGTAAGACGCGAGGAGCTGGGCCTTTAATGCATGCTAACTTTTTAGCTTCGGGTGATGTGTTTCAGCGTTTATTGTCTGAGTTTCCCTCGCTGACTGTTCCTGATTTTGCAACCACAAACACAAAACATGGGGTCGAACATTATATTCCCACAACGGGGCCCCCGGTGTTCGCACGTGCACGCCGCCTCGATGCTACTAAGTTAGCAATCGCACAGGAAGAGTTTGCTAACATGGAGCGTTTAGGCATCGTGCAGCGCTCGAACAGCCCGTGGGCCTCCCCCCTCCACATGGTGCCCAAGGCAGATGGCAAATGGCGGCCATGTGGAGATTTCCGCCGCCTCAATAACATCACAGAGAACGATCGTTATCCCATCCCCCACATCCAGGATTTTTCAGTGCACCTGGCTGGGACCTCCATTTTTTCTAAAGTAGATTTAGTACGGGGGTACCACCAGGTTCCTGTGCATGTGGAGGATGTCCCTAAGACCGCTGTTATCACGCCTTTCGGCCTGTTTGAGTTTTTGCGCATGCCTTTTGGTCTTAAAGGTGCAGCACAAACATTTCAGCGGTTGATGGATTCAGTCCTAAGGGGTCTGTCCTTCGTATTTGTGTACTTGGACGACATCCTGGTGGCTAGCAGCTCGGCTGAGCAGCACCTGTCCCACCTCCGTGAGGTTTTTCAGCGCCTGGCAGCACATGGCCTGATTGTAAACACAGCGAAATGCCAGTTTGGGCTGCCAGTCATTGACTTTTTGGGCCACCGCATTTCCGCAAGTGGCGCCGTCCCGTTACCAAACAAAGTGCAGGCGGTGTCAGATTTCCCACAGCCCCAGTCTGTTAAAGCGCTACAAGAGTTTTTGGGAATGGTTAACTTCTATAACCGTTTCCTCCCCAGGGCAGCACAACTGCTGCGTCCGCTCTATGGAGCGCTGAAAAAGAAAAAGCCCAACGACAGCGTGGACTGGACACCAGAACGCCTACAGGCATTTGGTGATGCTAAAGCTGCACTGGCCACTGCTGCCCTTTTGGCCCATCCATCCCCAGCGGCGCAAATAGCTTTAACAACCGACGCATCTGATGTTGCGGTGGGGGCTGTGTTAGAACAGCAGGTTTCCGGGGTTTGGCAGCCGCTTGCATTTTTCAGCCGTACGCTGCGGGACAATGAGCTGAAATACAGTGTTTTTGACAGAGAGTTGCTGGCGCTTTACCTGGCTACACGCCATTTCAGGTTTTTCCTGGAAGGCCGCCAGTTCACTGCATACGTTGACCACAAACCCCTGGTGTTTGCTATGTCAAAAATTTCTGACCCCTGGTCTGCTCGCCAGCAACGCCACCTCGCAGCGGTGTCTGAATTTACTACAGACATTCAGCACGTGGCTGGAAAATCCAATGTGGTGGCTGACTGTCTCTCCCGGGTGCTGATCGCTCCCGTGTACGTTGGCATCGATTTTTCTGCTATGGCTGCGGACCAACGTAGCGACGCAGAAATACTCGAGCTCCAATCCGGCCCCACAGGCCTCGAGTTGGAGGAAAGGCGGGTGAATGACGGAGGTCCTCTCCTGCTCTGTGACGTATCTACAGGCAGGCCCCGCCCCCTGGTTCCAGTTTCATGGCGACGCCGCGTTTTTGACTCCTTACATTCCCTTTCTCACCCAGGTGTTAGAGCCTCTGTGAAACTGGTCAGCTCAAAGTTTGTTTGGCCCGGTCTGCGTAAAGCAGTTAAGGAGTGGGCAGCAGCGTGTGTTCCATGCCAGCGTGCTAAGGTTAACAGGCACACCAAAGCACCGTTGGAACCTTTCCCCATCCCAAGTCGGCGGTTTGATCATGTGCACGTAGACCTAGTAGGCCCTCTGCCTCCATCACAGGGTTTTACTCATCTGCTGACTATGATAGACCGGACCACCAGGTGGCCAGAGGTGGTTCCTCTGACGTCCACAACATCTGCAGTGGTGGCCCGGGCCTTTTTGTCTACCTGGGTTGCACGTTTCGGCCCCCCTTCAGACATTACATCGGACAGGGGCCCGCAGTTTGTTTCGGAGCTTTGGTCTACCATGGCCAAGGGTCTGGGGACTAACGTTCACAGGACCACCGCTTACAACCCCCAAGCTAATGGTTTGTGTGAACGGTTTCACAGGTCATTGAAAGCTGCACTTCGTGCTGCATTGACCGGTGACAACTGGATTGACCGCCTTCCCTGGGTTTTGTTGGGGTTGCGTACCGCAACCAAAGAAGACCTGAGCTCTTCCCCGGCTGAAATGGTTTACGGGCAGCCTGTGCGCGTCCCCGGTGAGTTTTTACCTGAGGTACCCTCACCACAGTTCGCTCCACCGTTGCTCCATCTTTCACCTCAGGAGGCCCCTTTTCGTGTCCCCGGTCCGGTACACCATTGTTTACCGCAGTCATTTGTCCCTAAGAGTCTGGAGTCCTCTAAATTTGTTTTTGTCAAACACAATGCACACAGGACACCACTACAGCCTTTGTATGATGGACCGTTTCGAGTTCTTCAACCAGGTCCGAAACATTTCATTTTGGATTTAGGGGGTCGTACTGAGACTGTCTGTATTGATAGGCTTAAACCAGCTCATGTTATGTCAGATGATCAGGTTGTTACGGCCCAAGCTCCTCGCAGAGGCAGACCTCCATCCACATTATTAACGGACGGCGGTCCTTCTTCCGGAAACTCTCAACGTCCATTGGAGCCCGAATCTTCTGCAGACCCTCCTCGTAGCCCTCCACTTCATCAGACTGGTTCTGCAGGGCCCAGGTTCAGCCGTTCTGGTCGTTTGATCAAACCTAAAATGCGGGACTAGTGATGGACCTTACTGGGTGTTCTGGGGGGGCGTGTGTGGTGGACCACTAGGGGGCTCTACTCACACCCAGTGGACCGAATGTATTACAGGATGCTTTTATTGTGAAAGGTCCAGAGGACCGGATGTATGTGGGTATCCACAGTATTCCTGAGGGTGTCACTGTAGAAGCGAATGTGCATTGAACTTCCTGTCCGACACCGGAAGTGCCTGTATTCCATAGGCGGAGTATGGATCGCGGGTGTTTTTGAAAGTTATTTTCATTCATTTTATCGGAGCAAACACAGCTTTTGTTTAAACGGAACGTTTACTGAAATGTCCTACCGGGGTTCAGGTACCTGCTGTGCTGTTCGCGGCTGCACCAACAACCGGACCAAGCTAAATCTTTGGCTAAAACAACAGTGTTTTCAACACGGACCCAAAACAAAGAAAGAGTGTTCCTGCATCCTTCTCTATGGCTGTGTCTGCGCGATCAGGTAACATCTGTAATTTCTTTTTATTCAGGGAGGGTTTATTAATGAGAGTTTTGGATGATTTACTGTCTTAAAATGATATATGTCAGGCGCGACCAGTGTTACAGAACACCGTGACTTTTAGCCGAGATAGCTGCTAACAAACCTTAGCCGAGAGGCCGGAGCAAACGCGTTGCTATTTATGTATTTTTAAATTATGTCTGCGCGATCAGGTAACGTCTTTTTATTCGGGGAGGGTATATTAATGAGAGTTTTGGATGATATGTCTTAAAATGATATATGTCAGGCGCGACCAGTGTTACAGAACACCGTGACTTTTAGCCGAGATAGCTGCTAACAAACCTTAGCCGAGAGGCCGGAGCAAACGCGTTCGCTATTTATTTATTTTTAAATTATGTCTGCGCGATCAGGTAACATCTGTAATTTCTTTTTATTCAGGGAGGTTTATTAATGAGAGTTTTGGATGATTTACTGTCTTAAAATGATATATGTCAGGCGCGACCAGTGTTACAGAACACCGTGACTTTTAGCCGAGATAGCTGCTAACAAACCTTAGCCGAGAGGCCGGAGCAAACGCGTTGCTATTTATGTATTTTTAAATTATGTCTGCGCGATCAGGTAACGTCTTTTTATTCGGGGAGGGTATATTAATGAGAGTTTTGGAAGATTTACTGTACAGTTAAAGTAAGTACGAGGCGACCGGTATTTTTAGCCGAGATAGCTGCTAACAAACCTTAGCCGAGAGGCCGGAGCAAACGCGTTCGCTATTTATTTATTTTTAAATTATGTCTGCGCGATCAGGTAATTTCTTTTTATTTGTCCCTCCTCTTTTAAGAAAACGAGTGGTGTTCCCACATTTTTAATGAACTAAAACAACAAAGTTTGGACTGTCTTCAACTGTATTACTCGCATGTAAACAAACGGTGTTTTCCGGTCAACCGGAAGTCGTGTGCACATTTCGCGCAAAGCATCATGGGGCATAGGAATACTGTGGATATAAAGCAGTGTTGGGCGGGTTCCCGCCAGTTTAGTAAGAGTTGATTAAAAGGTGAAGTTCTACAGCCTGTCTCCTGTGTCGTCTCTTCACCCCCTCTTACAACACGACAATTAAAATCAATACTATGTTGATGTAAAAAAGTGACTAACATTTTGCGGATTTTTAGTGTAATTTAACAAATCCAATTTTTAGAAAAATTATAGATGACAGTCTAAAAAAAGTTAAGTCTGGTCCTCTGGACATTCAAAAAACAAAAGGACCAGATTTTTTTTTTTTTGATTTTTCTACCTGGATTATTGAGCTCGCATCGGGATACGAAGCTGAAGTTAGCTTCCGATTCCAGCTTCCGATTCGGCAAATGACTAAAGGGACATTACAACTAATTTTTCAGTACCTTGAGCGGGTTTAATCTGCTTTAGCTCAAAAACTACAAAACCTAGACTCTTCAAACCAGGACTATATTATTCTAGACTAATAGAAGGATATATAAAACTAAGTTTGAGCTTTGTGAAACCTTTTTCTGATTTGTGAAACTTCAACAAAGTTTGTTTTTCATCATTTTTAGGCTACTGGACCATATTGGACCTGGTCCAGCTCAGAAACCACAACACCTGGACTCTTCAAACCAGGACTATATTATTCTACACTAATAGAAGAATATTTAAAACTAAGTTTGAGCTTTGTGAAAACTTTTTCTGATTTGTGAAACTTCAACAAAGTTTGTTTTTCATCATTTTTAGGCTACTGGACCATATTGGACCTGGTCCAGCTCGGAAACCACAACACCTGGACTCTTCAAACCAGGACTATATTATTCTACACTAATAGAAGGATATATAAAACTAAGTTTGAGCTTTGTGAAAACTTTTTCTGATTTGTGAAACTTCAACAAAGTTTGATTTTCATCATTTTTAGGCTACTGGACCATATTAGACCATTTTCTTAAAAAATACTTGTTTAACAGTTGAAACAAAAACACAGAAGAAGAGACTTTCTTATTTATGCTTTTCTTTAAATTCTTCTAAAAAATATGTTATTACTGTAGAATAAATGTTATATATTCAAAGTAGATGACATGCCAGGTTATGAAGATAGTCTGTTGTGGTTCGAAAACAATGCAAGCTTGAGAGGGGAAGGTTGTCAATGTGCCTCTTGTCGTCAAGTGTTTGTCTGAGCAGTGTGCTGTCTAACCAGCCTGTGTGATGTCCCTGTTCCCTTGATTTCTAGTTCCATGCCAAGTAATTTTTTGTGCCTCCTGGAAAGCCTTTTTGTTGCATGTTAAATAAAGTTTTAAATTATTTTTGAAATACACCTGTGCCCTGGGTCATTCTGTCATTCATTGAAGCATAAGGCATAAACATTGATGAAATTTAATTTAATGAAGTTTCACAAAAAACGTTTCCAAAGCCCTCGCCTTCCTGCACAGCTCCGCTCAATTCTCATTTCCCTTCACTGCACAGTCTGGGACTTCTCTCATAGACAACGATTTCTCCGGTAGATTTTTGACCGGACCAATCAGAGAACAGAAGGGGCGGAGTTTTTGGCCCCTAACCCACGCCCCCACCTGTCCCAGCGCAGCCAGCGAGCAGCCGCATGTTCTCATTCAAAGCGATGCAAAGCGATGCAGGACTGTTTTATATGTGACACAAATTTATTAATTTCCCCTTCTTAATCCCTTATCTGGAGTTTTCTTTTGTTTTTTTTCCCAAAAGTCAAGTAATCGCTCCCTCCTCCCTCCTCCTTCTCCTCCTCACCCTCCGCTGAGTGAAATGAACAAGGAAATGCCTCAGGTTGTCACGAGAGAATTAAAGTCAGGTTTTACGTTGCTGCCCGAGTCCCATCAGATTTCCTGGTCTTCTGGTGTGTTGGACCAGCGCTCCATGGTTTTATTTTATTTTATTAGGACGTTTTATTAACATATAAACACAGAATATCCAAAGGCAGCGAGAGAAAATTCAGCAGGAGGCGGAGCTGAAGTCAAGTTCAGAAGACCACGGGGGAGCGCGCAGCCAACGAGCATTCGCATGTTCTCATTCAAAGCGATGCAGGACTGTTTTATATGTGACACAAATTTATTAATTTCCCCTTCTTAATCCCTTATCTGGAGTTTTCTTTTCTTTTTTTTTGCCAAAAGTAAGTGATCATCGCTCCCTCCTCCTCCTCATCCTCCTCTCCCTCCGCTGAGTGAAATGAACAAGGAAACGTCTCAGGTTGTCACGAGAGAATTAAACTCGGGTTTTAAGTTGCTGCCCGAGTCCCATCAGATTTCCTGGTCTTCTGGTGTGTTGGACCAGCGATCCATGGTTTTATTTTATTTTATTAGGACGTTTTATTAACATATAAACACAGAATATCCAAAGGCAGCAAGAGAAAATTCAGCAGGAGGCGGAGCTGAAGTCAAGTTCAGCAGACCACGGGGGAGCAGCCATCAGCAGAGGCCACGCCTCCAGCAAGAATCGGTTGTCAATGGAGAGGTCCCAGACCCTTGTCTGGGTAATTTTAACGGGTGCCGGGACAGAAGCGCTTCGCTTGAGGACAAGCTGATACTGCTTTTTGAGCGACAGTCTGACATTGGAAGACTTCTGGCCTCACGGAAAATACTGACGTATACACGAGCAGTAGCTAGCTAGTGGAGGCAGTGACGGTGTTTTTTGCCGGGAGGAGCTGAAAGTTGAACCAGCTGTGTCGGTGGATCACTTCACTTACATCTCAAGACGCTACATGATGACTCTGGACACAGAAGACCACGGCGGGTAGGCACGGCTGTGCTGTGAATGGGCCAGAGAGGAAAGTTGTGTAGGTACTGAGAAAGAGGCGAGTGGTGATTGTTCAAGATTCAAGATTCAAGTTCCTTTATTATGCCCGAAGGGCAATTAGATTTGCAGTCAATAGGTGTGCACAGTTTCATACATACATATGCACTTACACACACATACACATATAAACACAAGACAATAAAACATTAAAATAACAGTGTTAAAATTAGTGTGCATTAAGAAACCTGATTGCTACTGGGATAAATGAGTTTTTAAATCTGTTCGTTCTACATCTGGGTTGTAGAAACCTGCGTCCAGATGGAAGCAACCTGAACTCGTCATGGAGTGGGTGATCAGGGTTTGCCAGAATCTGCCTGGCCTTGTTCACTGACCTCACCTTGTGTAGGTCTGCAAGGTTCTTTAGGTCTATGCCAGCAGTTTTGCTGCACATCCTGACAATCCCCGAGAGTTTGCTCTTGTTCTTACAGGTCAGAAGTCCAAACCAACAGATGAAGGAAAAGGTTAAAATAGACTCAATAAAACATGAATAAAACATTCTCATAAAAGTTGAATCAACATTAAAACCACAAAGCTTCCGATAAAAATACATCCTCTGGTGGGCCTTTTTGCAAAGTGCATTCACGTGAAGGTCAAAGGTCAATTTATCATCGAAAACAGTTCCCAGGTATTTATATTGTTGCACTACCTCCACAGCTTCACCGTCAATGACCACGGGAGCTGTTACTGAAGAATTTTTCCTGAAATCGATTATCATCTCCTTTGTTTTAGAAACATTTATCCTTATATTTGAGACTTAATTTTATAAGGTAAACAATGTTTTTAATCAGTCAGATTTATATGGGTGATTAATAACACATATTTATGCCGTGTGACAAACTCAAAACACAAATTAAATTTTACTTTACACGGTCTTTAAAGATGAAGGAGCAAGTTGAAACATGCTGTCTCCCTCCTTGCTAGCAGGCTCCATTGGGAGCTGCCTGGCTAACTAACTACGGTGGCCCTACACGGCCAAAATTCTACAGCGGCCGAATGCACAGGAGCGGTAAAAATAAAATATAAAATTTTAAAATAGTTTTAAAATCGATTTTGGGGCTTTTAGAATAGATTCTGAATCGCCAGGACTAAGAATCTTGATTCTTTAAAAAATAGATTTTTTTTGCTGCATCCCTAATTGCTACACACTGAAACCTTTTTGTCCACAACTAGATACACACA
>JBBPBX010009386.1:18304-42044 GCA_038048925.1 Garcialebias charrua
GGGCACCTCTAAAACATTTGAAAAGCACAGGAGCTGTATTTGACCACCTCACACACAAAACACGCCCAAGTCTAAAAATCACGCCGACAATGAGAAAAAATTTATTTTTAAAAACCTGATCCACATCTGTCTGTGTTTGTTTCCAAAGTGCTGGTTTATTCTGCAGATTAAATCAGATGTGTGGGATTAGCAGCCGAGGTGGTAACAAAAAAGCGGACAACAAAATAATGTGTAGAGTCCCAAAAGTACAGGTTTAAAAGTTGTGCACTCAAAAATAGTCTCTTTGTGTCAAACCCTGAAGATGAGCTGCTGCTCGTTCAGGCACAAACAGAGTTCAGTCAGGCTGCAATGAGAAATATGAACATTTTTGAGTTGCAAATGTCTCTAACAGTCTTTTTAAAACAAATTGGGACTGACTCGATGTCAAAAAGATCAAAACTGCACTCACATTGGTACGTTAATTACTGTATACATTTTTGGATTAAAGTGAGACGGCTGTGCTGAGTGAACAGTCGTCCTCCAATGCAAGAGTTGGGGATTCAAATCCACCAGCAGTCACAACTGAAGTGTCCCTGGGCAAGACACTGAATCCCTCATTGCCTCTAATGTCTGTCCCATTGTTGTATGAATGTGATAAAGCTACGGTAGTCTCTTTAGAATGATTTGTTCAATTAGCTTTGTATAGCTCTAGTAGAGTAGACTATTAGACTAATAATGAGGGCACAGATTGAAGTGTAAAGCGCTTTGAGTATCTTGATAAGATAGAAAGGTGCTATATAAGTACAGTCCATAAATAAATCTACAGGTGATTGAAATAATATCCTACAAACGTTGCAGTTTATTTTCTGTTATTATATCAAAATCCTACTTCTAACCTACAAAGCTCTCAACAACCTAGCTCCATCTTATATTACAGATCTTATTGTTCCATATTTTCTTAACAGAGCACTTCGCTCTCAGACTGCAGGTTTACTTGTGGTTCCTAGAGTTTCCAAAAGCAGAATGGGAGGAAGATCTTTCAGTTATCAGTCTCCTCTTGCGTGGAACCAAATTCCAGTTTCTGTCCGTGAGGCTGACACATTGTCCAGTTTTAAGACTTTCCTTTTTGATAAATCATATACCGGTACTTAGTTGACTTGGTTTTCTGACCTATTCGTTATCATGTGCTGCTATAACCTTAGACTACTGGAGAACAAATTGACTCATTTCATCAAATGAACAGTTACAAATACATTCAAACGAATAGTATTTGTAATTATTCTTTCTTAACATCAAAGTTCATGCTCAATCATCCAGGCACTAAATCCAATAATGCTCAGTCAGGTCATCTGTCCAGATGACCTGACTGAGCATTATTCTTTCTTGCATGCGTAGTGGACCTAACCGTGCTCAACTGAGATGCAGGATTACCCCTTCATCTCTTTGAACTGTCCCAATGATGCATTTTGCTGGTCCTCATCAGTAAAAGAGACATTTAACACATTTTATTCCATTTAGTGGGAGTCTAAAAACATACGTAGACTCTCACAAATACACTATTACTACTCTTTTAATTGTGTTCTAATACAAATGTAATCTGAAGTATCACCTATTCATATGAGCAGTTGTTGTACTTTACAATATGTTTTATGATCACATATGTTATATGCTGGTTTATTCTGCAGTGCGATGGTGCTCAAGAACTGTGTGAAAGGTGAAGGCCCGGGTCGGAGTGGCCTGGCAGTTTTGTTTAGAAAGGGAGAATACAGTTACTGTAATCAGTTGTTTTCATGAGAATAGCTCCACAACTCCCTGTCTTCCTCCAAACAATTTATTTCTGTTTCTGGCTGCGTCTGACTTTCACCTTGAATCCTGATAACGTCAAAGTGAACTCTTTGACGTGACTCTAACTCCCTTCCACTGGTCCACGACCAATCAGGAGACTGAATATCTGATGTCAACACTTTTGGTAAAAAGCGTTCACTTCCTTGATAGTTCAGTTGGAATGGACAGCAAGAACTATCATGTCTGTAGACCTTTCTTTTTAAGCGAGCCTACTCTGCCTCCTTATGATTCTATCTTTGATCTTAGTTGATACTATTATTGATTTTATTAGTTGTACAGTATTTGACCTTTAATTTTGTTCCACTTTGTAGCACTTTGAGATTTTCATTAATGAAAAGTGCGTTATAAATTAAATTCATTTTTATTATTATTATTATTATTATTATTATTATTATTATCATTATTATGTCCTTTCTCTCACGGCTAGATAAACTGCAGTCATAAGTCAAAGACTGGTTTATCAGCCAAGAATTTATGACATGCCGTTATAAATTCAACAGAGCTAAAAGCTCACAGTTCTTAATGAACTTTCTTTTGAGGAACGTCTTGTCTTGAAGTCAACCAGGAGGTGTCAATTTTTCAGATGATCCACGCGGACCCCAGGAGATGTTGAAAGTAAACAAACTAGTTTGGGCGCACCGGACCTGCAAGGACTCTGTGTGTCTGAAAGGCTGGTGTCTTCTCTTACCAGGCTGTCGTCTTAAAGGTAATGAGTCAGCTGTTTACAAACGTACCTGGGATTCAGCAGAAGTCTGATGAAAAGTGTCATTTCTGGTCATATACTCAAGATAATTAACTTCCTTTAAACTATTTATTCCTCTCCTCCTATTTCCTCCTTCCCCTGTCTCATTTTAAGCTGGTAAGTAAATGTTAAGCTAAGAGCCTACAGATAAAAGTAATACTGTCACCCTTATTACTTATGTCTGTTGTTTACAATTAAATTTGCTGATGAGTTTAATTTGTAAGAAATTGAAATCAATCAATATAGTGTACATTGGTGTTAATTTTAGTTGATTTATTTTAAATAAAAGGTGGTGTCTCTGGCATACCGACTAAAATCAACATTTCCATTGTCACTTTATGGGTCTATGTTTCACCATCCATCATAAATGATCACAGAAGTATTATGGTAAACCTGAAAAAGAAAAGAACCTGTGAATTATTATTCAATCTGAATAAGTAATTATTTAAGGTAAAGTGGGTCAGTTTAACACTGACACATGTGTCTTACACATGTGATTTCTGTCTTTTTGTTTGTCCTCTTAGAGAAAACCTGATGACCTCCGTCCTGGACCGGTCATTGTGTATATGTTCCTCCTTCCTGTCCCCTCAAACCCAATCAAAGCAAATGGCCACATGTCCTGATCCTGGTTCTGCTGGAGGTTTCTTCCTCATGAGGGAATTTTTCTTTCCACTGTTGCCTCCGTGCTTGCTTAGGATGGGAGACTAGGATGAAGTGAAAACTCAAAACAATCTGGTGTCTCCTTAGAATTGTAACATTAACTGACATAATATGTATATGAATGTTTCTGTACAGTGCCCTGAGATGACGTGTGTTGCGATTGGGCTCTATATAAACAGACTGAATTGAACTGAGTTGAATCGGATGTGGTCAAAATGAACGAAGCACATTTTCAGATTCATGGCTTTTTAATCTACGTCGTGATAACATTATTAGTTTAGAGATTTGGCTTGATGGGATAACTCCTAAAAAATCAGTCTCAATCCTGTTTTCCAGATTCCGTCAAGTATTTTCTGACTTCATTTGAAAGAGGAAGCATCAAATCATAGTTGGATATCTCCCAGCTAAAAGAAGAACAGATTCTTTAGGATCTGTTGTGAAGTTTTAAATTTCGTTAAGGTACTCTTAATGTGAGTAGCGGTGCACACACGCCACCACGTTTAAACCTGATTTCCTTTAACACCACCGCTCTGCAGCCATAATGAGGCTTTCTTTATGCAAACTGCAGCACGCTGCAGTTGTTTAAAATTATCCTAATTTTTCCAGAGTCATTACTTAATCATATCACACCGGCTTGAAAGTCTCCGCAGGAAACATTCACGATTCCGCTCATGCCCTGAAGGTGAGCGGGAAGAGTAAAAGTGGGTCGGCCAGAATCTTCAGGGGGAAAAAAGCTGAGGCAGAAACATCATGTTTGGCTCCGAGCATAAAAATAAAGCAGAGCGGAAACTCAGAGTGTGTTCACTGAGCAGCTGAAGGTGAGTTTAACTCGTGAAAAGGAAATAAATTATTCCAACCCAACATCTGCCTCATGGTGCACAAACTTTTGCAGATTTCTTCTGTCTCCACTCTTTAGTCACACTAACCTGTTTAAGATCATCAGACAAGTGTTAGTGTGATATGCAAACCAACCGGGCCCTGAGCAAACAGGAAACAACCCGTTCCGCCTAAGGACTGGTTGTGCCATCCTTGGTAGTAACAACTTACGGATGTTGCTTATATACCCCGTGCTCCATCACTGCATTGGCTCCCCATACACGCACCCCTACCATCCCACCCAGGCCTCCCATTATAACCCAACTCAACAGAGTGCTTTGAGAAGAGTGTCCTGTGATGCGATGGGCCAGGGGGGCCTTGCCAGGGTCTGAGTCCAGGTTCAAAGGTCCGGATTTTTATGGTCAGGGTTATCCGTCAAATTTAGGGTCAAAGGTCAGAGGATTAGGTCTAGAGCAAGGGGTCCTGGGTTAGGTTTAGGCTCAGGGGTCCAGGTTAGGTTTAATTCAATGCATTTTGTTTATATTTCCAAATCCCAACAGGTTATCTCAGGGCACTGTACAAAAACATTCACATACAAAAGTCAACTGGTTAAAATTCTCTATCCAAGGACGGAAGCCAGAAAACTTGTTGAATCTTCACTAAGTCTCCAATCCTGAGCAAGCACAAAGGAGACAGTGGAAAGGAAAAAAAAAATCCCTTTTAACAGGAAGAAACCTCCAGCAGAACCAGACTCAGAACGAGCGACCATCTGCTTCGACCAGCTGAGTTTGAGAAGACAGGAAGGAGAAACTAACAAATACAACAGCTTAACAATTTGGTTTAGGTTAAGGGTCAGAGGTCAGAGGGTTAGGTTAGCATCTTTACGATCAAAGGAGCCATTTATGCCCCTTTGTTCACAAAATTAAACGTGTCCAGAGCCACAAAACCTGCTACAATTGTTATTTTCAACTGGTGGCCCATGGGCCACTTCAAGTTTCTTAGAGGGGGCTTTTCTGGCCAGTAGGCGACAAACTATAAAAAATAAAAGCATCCAATGATTGTTAAAAGGTATTGATATTTTTACATTTTGCGACAAAAAAAGACTAGATTCCACGTATCCATTCATTTATCCATCCATTATCTTTACTTGCTGCTTCTTCCTTTTCAGGTTGCAGGGGGTCAGTGGTGCCCATATCCAGGCCGCAAGTCTAACTGGATTCTTGTAAAGAAAAATATAGATATTATTTTGCCAAAAAAAAAAAAACTGTGCAGGCTTATGTGTTTTTTTTTATTCTGGAGAAATTGAGTAATTTGAAGAAATAAAGCATAAAGTTAAAGGGAGTATAATTTACTCTGTGTATTAGTACTATTATCTGCATACAGTATTTGTGAAGGAAATGACAGGAAAACTGGTAAAGCTAGTCATTTTTTGTTGTGGGTATAACATCCTATAAAATTCAGAACTCAAAGCTTGAAAGAGCCGCTCCGGAGGGACCAAAGAGCCACATGTGGCTCCAGAGCCGCAGGTTGCAGACCCCTGATCTAGGGTCATCATAAAGGTTAAAGGTTAGGTCTAGGAACAGGGTTTACATTAGATTAATGGTCATTGGTCACGGTCTCCAAAAAAAGTAAATGAAAATTTAAAAAAAGACAATAAAAAAGACATCAGGGGTGTCGAGATGGTGTAGAGGTGTAGCCGATGGTGCAGCCAACTTTGGACCAGAAAGTTGCAGTTCAGCTCCTCGCAATGCCTATGTCGTGGTGTTCTTGAGCAAGACGCCTAATCCCTAACTTCTCCCCGGGCACTTACATAGCTGCCCACTGCTCCACCTGTGTGTATCTCACATGTGTTGGGTTAAAGCAAAGTAATTGTGTCATTGTATAGAAACATACAATGATGACAACACATAGCACTTGTTATAATTATACTTACATAACTCGTCAAGAGTTTGTCACGAGTGGCAACTATAGTTTTAGGTGTTGCTGCTGTGAAGCCAAGTGAACCCCTGGTGAGCTTCAGGTCAGAAATCTGGAACAGGATTCATGGTTCCATAAATCACAACAAGCAGTCCCAGACCATCACACTACCACCACCATATTTACCTGTGGACCTATGTGGATCAGTCCACAGAAGATTTTACCAAAAGTTTTTGGGATCATCTAAATGTGTTTTGTTCAAGTGAGAAATACAATTTGGTTGTTTTTGCTCAGCAGTGCTTTTGGTCGTAGAGCTCTCCCATGGAGGCCATTTTTGTTCTTCGTCTCTTAGAGTCAAATTAGGAATGCTGAATTTTAGTAGTTTCAGTTACTCCTCCTGGGAAGGTTCACCACCGACCCATGTTTTTTCCACTGATGGACATCGACTCTATTTAAGCCATTTCTCGATCAGTAGTCAGACGTGGATGTGGCAGAAAAATTGAACTCAACTTTCCCAAAATAATCAAACAATTCACGATTTAACAAGGAGGGCATTGTTGTTGTTTTCATAGGGTTGGATGGGAAATAGTTTCTACGTATCTTTGATAAGATGTGACTAACCTACAGTGGGGTGGTTAGTTGTATGAATGTTTCTGCAAATCTAGATAATTCAACACCTGCCCTGAACTTTCATGGTATTTCATTTACAAATGCATGCTGATGTTTCTGAGATGCTTCAGATTCTGGAGAGTTTGTACTTGTTGCATTCAAGTGCCACCTCTGCTCACAGACAGCTCCCTGCATGTCCCCCTCGGCCCGCCTGCCGGTCTTTGAAAACCTTTGCTGTCTGAAACTTGTGACAGCTCAAATGCCCAGTGACTTGTGTGACTTTGTGAAACTGTTTCACCAGCATGAGGTTCCTGCATGTACACGTGGAACAGATGCACCTTGGGTAGTGAAATTACGTTGCATGGTTGGGATATGCACCAACATCTGCAGCCTCAGAAACCCTCACCGTGCACTCGGCCGGCATGTGGCTGGCAGCGCTTCAGAGCCGTGGATGTGTTGCAGAAATTAGTGCCTTTTAAAAATGCACCGATTAGGAGATGCTCTGAAAGTAGCCAGGAGGGGAATAAATAAAGCTTAAATGAGCTCAGCCTGCACATGCTAATGACTGACCAGGTCCATTTAGTGCCCCACCTGGAGGCTGATTCACACCTCGACACAGGACTTCTCTCCACTTTTAACTTTCCAGTCCCTTTGCCTCATAGAGTGGAATATTTCACCTTTTATATCTTGTTTTTCTGGTGATTGTGGCTTACAGATAATGATTAATACGTAAATAAAAACTCAGTGTTTCAGGAAATAAGAAAACTGTGATGAGGGTCAGTGTAAACTCCTGGTGCCACAGCCTAATCAGCTGAACCCCTGGACATGAGCTACAAATGTCTCATTCCTCAAGTTCAGCCACTTCTGAACCAGAGACAACATCAGAAGTGTCTCATCTGCCGAGGAGACAAAGAACTGGACTGTTGCTCCGTGGTGATCATTAAAATTAGAAACATCTTGTCCAAAAATGATGCAGAAAAACTGGTCCATGAATTCATCATGTCTAGGCTGGACTATTGCAATTGTTTATTATCTATAGGGGTGCAAATCTCTCAGTGTCTGGAGAATCGATTCGATTCCGATTTTTGGTGTCACGATTCGATCCAAAATCGATTTTTCGATTCAGAAACAATTTTTGATTCAGAAACTTAGTTTCAGTTTTGTAACTGACAAGCTGAAAAGAATAAACAATGTAAACAAATGGAACATTTATTTAAAACAATAATTTTAGGTTCCTTATTGTATCAAATTTTTTGCATCGTTTGATATTTATACCAAAAATAGGAACAAATAATACAGGAATGCATTAAATTCTGTAACTTAAATAACCAGTACTGTATTAGGTTAGCTTTTTGCTCTGTTACTTATAGAAGATTATTGTTTGAATTGATTGTTTGAACTTGTTTTGTTTTTGAAAAAAGGGGCAGATAAAATAAGATTTCTTCTTCTTTCTGCCACCTTTCATTTTATGTATTCTTTCATATACTATGAGATATGGTTTTATTTTCTTTATCTTTTGGGTTTTAATGAAAAAAAAATCGATTTTGGGGCTTTTAGAATCGATTCTGAATCGCCAGGACTAAGAATAGATTCTTTAAAAATCGATTTTTTTTTCCCTGCACCCCTAATTATCTGGTGTCCAAATACTTATTTAAAAGTCTTCAGTTGATTCAAAATGCTGCTGCCAGAATTTTAACTGGAGTTAGTGGGAGAGGTCATATCTCTCCAGTTTTAGCTTTTCTCCACTGGCTCCCTGTCAAATTCAGAATTGAATTCAAAATCTTACTCCTAACCTACAAAGCCCTCAACAACCTAGTTCCATCTTATATTACAGCTATTGTCATTCCAAATTTTCCTGACAAAGCGCTTCCATCGCAGACTGAAGGTTTACTTGTGGTTCCTAGAGTTTCCAAAAGCAGAATGGGAGAATGGGAGGAAGAACTTTCAGTTATCAGGCTCCTCTCTTCTGGAACCAATTTCCAGTTCCTGTCCTGAAACCTTGTCTACTTTTAAGATTAGGCTCAAGTCTTTCATTTTTGATAAATCCTATAATTAGGGTTGAATTGGGTCATGAATCGTGATGATGGTGAAGAGGATGCTGAGTTTTGTCCACCATCATGATATTTTTTAAACAGCCATTTTACTAGACAGCTAGTCTGAGGCTATAACCGTGCAATGTTTTACTAAAACAGACAACGTTGTAATCCTTTTCTTAAATCGTATTGTTTCTGCCCATACAACATCTGTAATAAACTCACATCATGTTTTTGCTGATAAGAGGGTTTTCATGTGGATGAGAAAGCTGAAGTAATGAGCCAAATCGTAAATGAAAGGGTAAAGTTTGCTGAAGTGATAAGCACATTAACCCGTGTTAGCTAAAGCAATAAGCTAAAATTAGTGCCAGTTAGCTGGAGTGATGACGTTAGCTCCAGTTAGCTAACTGAGCTGAATGTATTTCATAGCACTGAATTTTATGTTCATTGATAAATGTTAGTGAAATTTTGTATTCAATCTTATTATCTGGATACCTGGCTGCAGGCACAAAATAACATTTAAAACCGACTGTTCTTGTTTGTCTCAGTGGGAAAAAAAAATCATTGAGCAGCTCATTTAGGGTTAATTCCGCAACCATTGTTGCTTTTTCACCTCTCTTTTAATGTTACAAATTTTTTTTTTTACATAAAATCTAAAAACTGATTCAAGATGGTTTAGAAAAAGGCACATATAATAAATCTTCAACATGATGCGATTCACATTAAAGAGGAACTAAACTCCAAATTAACTTTTTTTAGCTGATAAACTCCCTAGAATGTGTCTAAAATGTTGTATATCACTATGTCTGTGTTAATCTTCACATATTTGTACATATTAGTTTAAATCGGCAATATTTGTATAAAATTGTGTTTACGGTAACCCTATGGGTTGAACAGAGGAATTGCACCTTAATTTTCTGATTGGTCAAGGACTGTTCACTCTGACATGTCTTGTACACTTTGATGTCACAAAAGTGGTTCAAGCAGAGCCAATCCCCTGCAGAGATGAGAAGGTCCGCGCTGCAGTTCATACCTTATATGGAAGTGGTACATTGCACTCTGGAAAAGTACTGCAAAGAAGCATTATAGTTTTCGGAATGGCACTAGTTATTTGTATATTTTAACGTATTTATTTTAGGAATACTTTTCACTAGATCTAAACTATTTGGTTGTGTTTATTTTCTTATATTGCGATGGACGAATAATGCATAGATGCAATGATAGGGCAATGGCGTAGGTGCAGGTTTGGGATGTGACAGACCCAGGTTTGAACCCTGGTCACGGAATATTTTGTGGTGTTATTTTTTTTTAGGCCTCTTGTTTTGGATAGATGGTGGGAATAGATAAATACATCTACATATTTATTCTTTGTTGTTGCTTGCTGTAAGTATTTAACTCGTGTTTTTAACGTTTTAAATTCGCAACTCAGTTCATGGTATTTGCATTGTGTAACTCATATTTAAAATATGTTCTATATCTGAAGCAGGTGTTGAATACAATGTATGCGACTAGTGTATTTTGGTTGGCACTATTTTGTGGAGCGGAAGATTACACTCTGTTGTGAAGGCAATAAGCCTCACCACTAGGGTTGGGCATCGAGGATCGAGAATAGTTTGGAACCGGGACTAACTGTCCGGTTTTCCCGGAATAATTAAAAACATGTATTTTTGATTCCTATTTTCTATGCCTAGTCCGCCACTGGAAGTTGAAGCGGCCCGCCAAACACCAACAAAGAAGAAGCCGCTCGCCGAAAACCAACGAAGAAGAATCCACCAGAAGTTTTCCCAAACACCATCCTTTCCTCTCTCTGTGATCTATGGTGAGAGCAGCTACCAGTTAAGCAGTGAATAATGTATCCTGTCTCATTAACTTAAAGAGTAAGTTAATGTTTCTGTAAAGATGTCAACACAAGCTGCAGATGGTGAAGAGCCAAGAACGTCCCTTGTGAATAGTGGGATACCCGCTGCAGAACTGCCTACACAGGCTGAAGAGGAGCAATCGCCATCCATTTTCCGAAGATTTACTTTACACACATGTAGGTACAAAAATCACCAGCCCTGGGCCATTACTGCTTCTCCATGCGGTCACAAAACAATGACCCCCGGTGTAAACTGAAAACACATGATCTTCAGGGCTTGGCCACACCTCCCGGGAGGAGTCACCACCGTTGACGAATGGGAAGCACTATCCGATCATGTGACCCAGCTCCCAACCAATAAAATCTTGACATCTTGTGTATACCTGTATAATTGGTGGGTGCATGAATGTTGGATTTGTAGGCGTGTAACTAAAACTACATTTTTCACCGGAAACGGAAATCAGATCGTGTTTTAACACTATCATTCTAAGTGAACAAAACAAACAAAAAATAAATATATATATATATATATACTGTATATCCACACATTTCATTAAGCTAATACTGTATCTGAATAAAAATATACTTCACGTAGAACGCTACAACAGATAGAACATTCCTCAAAGATGATCCTATCTAACCGCAGCATTATTTAACCTCACTATTGGCAGATCATCAGAACATTTAGCCCCAAAGGTGGGCACCGCTATTTAAAAAATTAGTTCCACAATTTCTAAAACGCTTATTAATTTTTTTAGGTCCACAATTTCAAATGCACAAAGGCCTTATCAAAATTAGGGGAAGCTAATCTAATCCGCTATTTATATTCAACAATTTGTAGCCGGCAGCGTTATGCAATATCTGCACCACACTGCCAACTACAGGCGTATAAACTAATATACACCTCACCTTACCCTACCTTTTAACAGCGATTCGCTCCGGGTGTCATCTATTAAAATACAACTTTCACTCAGGGTCCAAAATTTTAAAAGTTGTTTAATGTGTGGAATGCTTTTCGACTGCTTCTTTGTCCTTTTTTTGTTTGTTTATTGTAGATTTTTCATTAAAAATGCATCGATAAACTTATTTTTAACTGTTTTCTGGAAAACTGAAGTGCCCTGCAATGCATTATGGGTATACAGATGACGAAAGCAATGCAAGGAGGAACCAAAACTTCACATACTGTGTTGCTCCATTTGACCACTAGATGTCTGTCTTTATCAGCATAAGATAAGAGCTTTAAATAATTTATCTTCATTCATTCAACCAACCTCTTATTTTTTTATTTAATTTTGAACTCATTGGTTTGGAAGGAAGCTCAAGCTGACATATTTTTATTTTATTTTTTAAATAATTTCTGCCTCTGACTCCAATCATTTATGATGTTCAAAAAAGCTTTCAGTGTGTAACTTTTATAAATTTGGTATAGTATGTAGCATTTTTATTAAAAATATACAGTATATACAGTATTTTTATTTTTTATTGTTTTTTATTTATTAATAGATAAATGTACAGTACTGTACAGTCACCAAGCACTTAGCCTATCCTAACACAGTTTTTAAAGATGAAGGAATCAGTTGAATTGTCTCCCTCCTCCCTGCAGGCTCCATAGGGAGCTTGCTCCCTTTATGTGAAAGGGAGACAATTCAACTTATTCCTTCATCTTTAAAAACTGTGTTAGGATAGACTAAGTGCTTGGTGACTGTCCAGTACTGTACATGTATTCATTTATTTAAAAAAAAAAAATTTTTTTTTTTTTTTTTTTATGAGATGCATGCTCGTAAGTCCGGGACCTCGTAAGTCAGAGCGCTCGTAAGTCGGGGACTACCTGTAAACCTTTGTAAAATACACCAAAATGCAGGAAATGACATCTACTTTATTCAAAATTCTCTGGGGGAGGACCCCCCGACACCGCCCTCACCACCACCACCAACGCAGCCTGTTCTATAATGTCCTTTACACAGAATGGAAGGATAAATAACTGTATAATAAATATATGTACTTTACTTAAATAAGTATTTGCATTTCATGTATTATATTATTGCATTTGACTCGCAGCCCTCTGACAGATTTTAAAATTGGCCCTTTCAGAGAAAAGGTTTGGGCACCCCTGTTAGCCCATCATCTTCCCTAGCATTAGCTTTTCAAGCTTTGATGTGTCCCTCATGTCGTGGACATTTAGAGGCAGAACTCCAGATCCAAACTTCAGCTAAAGTCTTCTAAAGGCCGAGGGAGACTTGGCTTCATTACTTGAAGGGCAGCGTGTGTGCAGGCCCTTCTGCCTGCCCCATATGGCGTGAGCAGGCAGTCGTCAGAGAGTGGCCCTGTCAGATGGGCTCCCGCTGGAAAGTGCATATGCTCCTTTACTGCCTCGCCAATTAGGTCTGTGAGCTTCTCCTACTGTAAATACTGCAGCGAGGTGCAGCTCCCCTCCATCAGGGTGTGCAGAAATTGCCTCCGGACGTACAGGTTCACCCCTGACTGATTGTGCAGTTAGGCATGAAGGCGTAGCAGAGACAGGACAGAGCTCGCTGCTGCAACAGTTTGACAATCAAACACAGAAATTAATGGATAGTTTGAAGAAGTCCTGCCTTAACGAGCTCTAAGGCTTTATAAAACCTAACGACACTGTTCCAGCTCTTCCTGACGTGACGGCGTGTCTGTGCAGCAGCTCTATGGATTAAGACCCTGAAATGACACCGAATATGTAGACTGCATGTTCCAAACGATGACGAGGGCCGCAGTAACGATTGCGTCCACGGTGTCAGAGACGTCTGGCTTCGAGCAGCAGCTCCAGGATCAGCGGTTCCTCCTGACTCACCGAGCCGAGTAACAAGAAACAAACAAAACTTTGTCTTGTTACGCAGTGAAAAGTTGCAGCGGCTGTCTGGAACTTTCTGTACATCGAACATTCGACAGCACAGTTTGTTCTGTCGACTGGAAAGATAACTTATTACTTCCTGTTTGAACAGCTGATATTTAGTGCAAGAAACAAGAGAGTTTGGTAGATTTTTGAAGTTCTTTTGGTTGGTAATTTGATGACCTTAAAACTTTAGAACTAAATTAATTTGAAATTTGAGTTTTTATATATGTTATATATATTTTATATATGTTTTTTTTTTTTTACCCAGCACATCATCACCCGCTTCGGATGTTATTGACCATTAAATGGCCATTATCAGTTATTATCATCCGCATACGTAGCGGTCAGATTTCCGCTCCTGTACCTCCTAGGAGGTTTAAAGGTACATTGTCACTGTTACAAGCGAGGACAGCAGCTTCCGTTTTTAGCTACGTGTTAAAGTTTAGAGTAAAGGCTCTGACATTAGGTTTAGGGTCTTGGTTAGGTTTAGGCACAAGGGTAAGGGGGTTAGGTTTAGGGTTGGTCCTCTGGGTCAGGTTTAAGGTTAGGTTTCGGAAAACGCTGGTGAAGATTCTCAGTCGTCCAGGACATGATAAAATCAAAAAAGGCGTTCAATACAGAACGTCTTGTTGCTACAAATAAAGTCCAGTTGTTCAGTATTGAACGCCTTTTTTGGTTTCGGAAAACGGTTACATAAACTGAAAAAAATAAACACACAACACTTCCGGGTTTACGGAAACACGCTGCCTACTCACAGCGATAATAACGCTGATAACGTTCCTTTAAACATGCTAGGAGGTAAATTGGACAGTTTTGCCACTATATATGGGGATGATAACAACTGATAACGCCCATTGAATGGATTGACAACATCCAAACCCGCTCACATCATTCAGTTTAATGCATTTCTGCTAAACTTATCTCGTGAAGCAGAGGTACCACCCTGGTGCCCTCATCTGTGCACCCGCTGGTCAACTTTGTGGATGGCGGTGAGACTTCAGCTGAAACAGATGTTCCCTTTCAGTCTGGTCTCTCAGTGCAACATACTTGCTATGGGAATTGCACCCCCGCGCGATTACCTGAAGGAATATACTCACGCCTTTACGGCTAGGGGCGTCATCGCCGCGCCAGAGGCCCCGCCCTCTGGGTACTTAAGCGGCTTGCGCCCCTCCATCTTTCTCTTTTTTGCCCTTCACCTCGCTTAAACCTGAACTACCTCTTCGCGGGACTTCTCTGTTGCTTCATCGCTCAACCAGAGGTGAGCTTGCTCCCTACACAGAGCGCACAGAGAATTATTCCTGCGTACTGCTGGACTAGCGAAAGCTAGTCCGGCACTTTTCTCTTAACCCCAAAGTATTTTCTTCTCCTCTCTCTACAGGTTGCTTCGCTCGACGGCGCTAACTACGCCACAAGAAAAAAGCTACCTCGCTAACTCCTAGCGAGCTAGCCAGTGAAAGCGACGCGACGGAGGAGACATTTCAAGAAAAAATAAAAAAGATTCTGGAAGGACTCGCTCGCCTCATCTCGGACATGCCTCCGGAGAAAGGAAAACGAAAGGCGAGACTTCCAAGGAAAACCAACGGGAAGGCGAGCCTAATTTTGCGCGCCTGTCCCAGCGGATGCGGCTTTTCCCTCACAGCAACGGACACCCACGAGGCCTGTCCAGTCTGCTTGGGTATGCTTCATACAAAAAAAGCAATGGATACGCCTGACTTTTGCCCACATTGCAGCCTCATGATGGATGCGGTGCTACGGCATCGGATTGACCTTGTCGCCAAGACCATGGGCTCTTCAGCGACACCAGCGGACGCGGACACCACGGAGCCCCTCACTCCCACGCCAGAGTTGGAGAACATGGCTCTATATGACAGCACACGTGTCGAATGGGGCGACAGCCCTGACGTGCTGGCTCCCATGGTGGACCTAACAGTCAAATTCGACACCCGGGGCATGATGAACGAGGACGAGATCTCGATTTCAGCCTCGGGCGAATTTTCAACGGAGGAGGCAGACGTGGAACTGGAGGATCAGGGTGAAGATCTCTCCCAGACCCCAGTACCTGTGCTCCCGGAAACTGACTTTTCCATCCCTGCTCTGTTCGACTTGTGCCACAGAGCAACGGACGCGTTGCACATCCCATGGCCTGAACCTCCGCCTCGCCAACATGTCACGAGGCTGGCAGGAAACTATTTTTACTCGAAGCAGCAGGCCGCCACGAGGCAAAAGATGCCCGTGTTCTCGGACTTCCTCACAGAACTAACACGCACCTGGACTCAGCCACGAGCCCCTATGCTTCTCCTCCTCTCACAGCTCCTCAACGTGGATGGGATGGATGAAGTGGGAACAGCTAACGTGCCTCAGATCGAGGACACACTAGCATCTCACCTGGCTCCTAAATCATCAGGACCAAAACCAACTCTTCCCAACAAGGCTTGTGAAGCCTCAGCGTCTCTACTCGAGAAATGCTACAGGGCTCAGGGACTCGCGGCACGCGCCATGAACGCGTCCGCCTTAATGTAAGCTTACCTGGCCGAAAAACTACAACAGCTCCAAACAACAACGGACAAGCAGGCGGCTGCCGAATTGCTGGATGAAGCCAGCAGAGCAACAGACTTTGTGCTCCGTATGATGGGGACAGCTGCGGTTGCACAGGGTAGGGGAATAGCGGAAGTGGTCATCGAGATCCACCACCTCTGGATGACTCTGACGGATCTCCCGGAGGGACAGAAGGTGCCTTTTCTCCACCACTCGATAGAGCCGGCAGGATTATTTGGTAAAGCTTTGGAGCGAATTCAGACCAAGCTGGACCAAAGACGCAGACAGGCGGAAGCTCTCCGTGTGGGCATTCCCTGGAGAAGCTTTGCCTCCCCAAGGGAGTCTGCTGGTAGCAGACCTGCGCAGTCTTGTCACCACTCGGCAACCCGTGCCCCACCGCAGAAGCGGTCAGCATACGAGGAGGAGCCCAGGCAAAGACCCCCGCCGGGCCCACCTCGTACCGAGCACGCATGGAGCAAAAACAGGTTTGTCTCCCGCCAGGCGACCAAGCACAGGGCCTCCTCGGCGAATCGTGACAACAAACAGAAACGTGCCTGATGAACCAGGTCCACTTTTCCACGTTACAGGGTCACCCGCCCACGTGGTAACGGGAATGATCCCTTCATGTCCAGACTTTGCTTGTAACATTGTACAATCAGCTGGTTTATTTACAACATGCACAAATCATGCTTTCTCTGCTGTGAGCGACATAAAATCATGTACGTCATTGCACATAAGCACAAATAAAGTTCATGAAACAGCTCCTCTCTGTTTTATTGACTAAAAAAATAAAAATACAACAACAACAACAACACGCAATCTTCAGCAAAACAGATCTTTCTGACCTGCAAGCCGTCATAAAGACAGAGGGCCTTTTTCCCCCTCTCTCTCACGGCCCACGGGGTATTAGCATAATTAATAAACCCCAACAGAGTGCCTCTGCAATGAGCAGACACAGAGGCGTCTGCGAACCCCCCCCCCCACACACACACCTCTCAGGAAGACAGGTGGGGAGGGTCACGTGCTCAAGCCCTAGTTCCATTGTGAACAATGGGAGAGCCAATACACTAACCAGACGAACACGTGACATGTCCGCACCTCAGAGAGGCAAGCTGACAGAGTCTGACAACGGGGGGGCTACATCAGACGCCCTCAGGCAGCCACAAATTTCACACCTTCACAACAATGACTGTGTTCAGCCTGTTGTGGATGAAAACAAGTCAGAGCCGAATCAGATCTCTCTTCCTGTTTTCCAAGAGGGACTGAGCTCTTTATCATCAAATAATCTGAAGTCTGCCAAACCAAAAGGAACACCCCCACGCTCTCACGGTGCAGCTGCTCCTTTGTTATTAACGAGGGACACGCAATGCCCGAGCAGTACTCAGACAGCACGTCTCCTCCCGTTCTGTGCTGATCCAAAACTGCTTTCAAAAATAATTCCCCCAGAGGGTGATACACGGACCTCGGTCGGTTTACCTGGTACCAACGCTCTATTAAAGCCAAGGACCAGTAAACTGGACCATCCCAGGAAACGGATTGGAGTTAGGAGATCTGCTCATTTACATAACTCACAGCCTCACAACAGGACTCCAAACTTGGAGGAGGAAAATATATTTTCAGCTCCAAACCTTTCTAATAAAGTTGACAGGTTACATCAGCCCTCAATTAACCCTGAGCAGGGTAACTTGGGAGCACATCAGCAAGGAGGCCTCCTTGTTAACAGCCTCTGTGTCACCAGAAGGGGCAGTACAACCACTTAGGCCAGGAACTGCCAAAAGTCTCAGCTTGTTGGCTGAAAAGAACAGGTAGATGGCGTCAGGCTTGCCAGAAAATGGGGTATTGACCATACAAAATGCCCGTGCTGGATAAACACAATCCTTATATGCACAAAAGTGGTGTATTTTTGAAGTCTGGTGCTCAGAAAGAAATATTATTTCTTATGCATGCGACTTGGCTCAACTCCTGACTTTCCTTCAGGATTTACTGGAAAAAGGTCGTAATTTTTCAACAATTAAAGTTTTGCTATCAGCGATTTCAGCCTGTCACGAAGGCTAGGGACACAAGACACCTGGAGCACATCCAATCATAATAAGATTTATGAAGGGTGTCCTTCGGACTAAACCACCCAGCAGGACCCTGACCCCTGGTTGGGATCTTGGCCTGGTCCTGGGAGCTCTTTGTGGCCCTCCATTCGATCCACTGAGCAAGGTTAAGATAGATTTACTATCTTATAAAACTGCTCTACTCCTGGTACTTTGCTCGGCGAAACGTGTGGGTGACCTCCATGCATTATCTGTGCATCCAATGTGTACCAGATTTGCCCCTGATGGGTCAAAGTTCACACTAAAGCCTAATCCCGCATACACTCCCAAGGTCTTGACTCTGAACCATAGGAGTCTAGACTTTGATCTCTCCTCCTTTCCACCTGCCCTTGTCCTCACTCAGGAACAGGAAAGGCTACAGGCTCTCTGCCCAGTGAGGGCTTTACGCACTTACATGCAGAGAACAGCCGAATGGAGGAAAACAAACCAACTGTTTTTCTGCTTTGTAGCACCTGCTACCGGGAGAGCCCTATCAAAACAACGCCTCTCACATTGGGTGACTGAGGCCATGAGGAGCCAAGATGGTGTAGTGGCAGGGCTTCCGACTTGGGACCTGAAGGACGCGGGTTCGCGCCCCGGCCACTACACACCTTGGGGTGTCTATGAGTGCACACCTAATTCTCCAGCTCCCTGGGCGCTTTCTGGCTGCTCACTGCACCACCTGGTGGTGGTTGGGTTAAATGCAGAGACGAATTTCGTCTGTGTATAGGAAACATACACAGATGACAGAAAAAGACATTATTATTATTATTATTATTATTATTATAAAAAGGGCCTACAGTAGCAAAGGTCAACAGGTACCCTCTGGAGTGCATGCTCACTCCACTAAGGGCTTGGCCACTTCCTGGTCATTATTTAAGGGTGTGCCAGTCACAGACATCTGTGCTGCTGTGAATTGGAGCTCATTAAATACTTTTGCAAAGCATTACAGTTTGGATGTTACTGCAGGTGACGGCACTCAGGCTGTCCTTTCTAACACACAGTAGAAAGTAGCCTTGAGATGCCTGTTGGTCAAAGGCAGACGTTCACTCTAGCATGCATTTTACTGAGCATTTCAAGGGAGTGAATGGATTACGTTCCCATAGCAAGTATGTTGCACTGAGAGACCAGACTGAAAGGGAACTGAAAGTTATGCACCATAACTCATGTTCCCTGAAGGAAGGGAACGAGGTGCAACATAGCTGGCCCTTTTCAATGCTGAAAGCTCGGTGAAGTGCAACTTTGGAGAAAGATGGAGGGGTGCAAGCCGCTTAAGTACCCAGAGGGCGGGGCCTCTGGCGCGGCGATGACGCCCCTAGCCGTAAAGGCGTGAGTATATTCCTTCAGGTAATCGCGCGGGGGCGTAATTCCCATAGCAAGTATGTTGCACCTCGTTCCCTTCCTTCAGGGAACATGAGTTATGGTGCATAACTTTCAGTTTTCCATCACATTTTACGCGCAGACGGTTCCACGGCAACCTGTGATGTTTGTCTGGATCAAGCCGTCCTGATGACGAACAGGTCCAACAGAACCAGAGAAGGAACCAGGGCCGAGATGTTTGAAGCTTTCATAATTTTCAAAGGCATGTTACAGCCCAGACCACAAACTAACAGGTTATAATTTTAACAGTTACCTGGGGAGTGGTGGTGCAGAGCTTAGAGAATGTGCTCAAGCAGCACGCTCTCATAGTGGAAATAAAAACAGTTTGCTAGTGCTAAGATGGCCTCTGCAGCCCGCCATCTCCCCCGTCAACTCCTCTGAGACAGCCATGCCAAAGTGGCCAGGTCATTTTATCAGCAGAAAACTTTTTTTTCTACTGTGAGAGTGTGCTGCTTGTGGGATTCAGTTTGTTGGTGGCTCCGACTGAAGAAGTCCATTGGATGAAGGACAAAAAGTCTCAGCAAAAAGAAAAGAAACAGTCCAGATGACCTGACTGAGAATTGTTGGATTTTTATCTGGATTAGCAAGCACGAACTTTGGTGTGCATGAATATTTATTTACATCAAGGCCCATTTTTATGCGCAAAACTGTAATCGAGGTTGTGCACATTATTTAGCTGCCCGCCCCCGTCCACATCGTACCCACTTCAGCAGCTTGTCATGATTTAGTAAACGTGAGGACTCTTCAGAAAGGCAGAGAGCAGACCAGTTATTAATGATTCATAATGATCATTAGTGTGGACAGCTCTCATACAGGTGGAGACAGGTTGGAGGGATGACTCTGGCTATAAAAATAATTTAAAATAATTTAATTTCTGAGGTCCAGCAACTCGTCACTGGTCCTGGTGAGGCGTGGACAGAACACAACAAAGGCTTTCAGCCACTCTTTGGTTCAGTTCTTGTGCTTTGTTTGGGATTATTTTGTATTTGCTCTTAAATAAAGCTTCATAAGTTACTGAGCTTAATCAAAATAACCTTTATTTTTCTTGAGTCATTTTCTTTAAAAACTTAAAATAAGTTGTGCAAAATCAACTAAGACGTAACAGGAAATAGAATAATTTGCAGGTCTGCTGGGTTCAGATGAACGTCCACCAGCATGAGCTGAGTGATTGGTGTTTGTTGTGTTTTATAATGAAGCAGAGTTGTGTTATTAGTGTGAATGTTTATGATGCATTCGTGATCAATTTTTCTTCCGTACATTTTTCGGCGCAATACTTGTCCCGCAGCTTTCAAGCTATTCCAACGAATCATAAATCAAAACTTTCAGCTCGTTCAGTACTTTAGCTTTTTGAAATATCTAGCCTTTTCTGCCATTTTTTTCCCCTCAATGAATTAGGCTCATTTTACATCCTTCAAATCTTTAGATGTGTTCACAACCTTTTACTGCTCCTTTCACATTTTGTTCTGGTTCTGCTTCTTTCAGTTTCCTTGTGCAAATTTAAACTTTTTTTTTCAGCTGTTTTTTTTTTTTCAGCTGTTTTGCAATCCTTTCAAAGTCTTCCTGCTAAGTAAAACATTGTTGTGCTTCTTCTAACTTCTTTCTACTTCTTTCAGCTTGTTGTGCTCCTTTCAGCTTATTTCTGCAAGTTTTAGCTTGTTCTACTATGTCAGCTAATATTTAGCTGTTTTCTGCTAATTTAAACTTTTTCAGCTGATTCCACATTTCTTGCACTTGTTTAAAAAAAATTCAGCCTAATTTAGCAAAAATGTGCTCTCTCAACTTCCTTCTAGTAATTTAAGCTTTTTTTCTGCTTTTTAGCTACTTTTCAGCAGTTTTTTTTCTTCTAATTTCAGTGTTTTTCCAGAAAAGTCCTTATTTTCTGTGCTCATTTCTGCTTTATTCAGGAAACATGTTCTTTCTGCTTTCTTCTACTAATTTAAGCTTGTCCTAACTTTTCAGCTATTTTTCTTAGAATTTTAGCTAGCTTTAGCCGTTTTCAGAATTTTTTTGTGGTAATTTTCGCTACGTTCATCCTAATTAACTTCTTCCTGCCAAGTTCAGCTTGTTATGGTCCTTCAGCTTTTTCCTGCTTGTTTCAGCTTTTTCTGCTATTTCAGCCACTTATTAGGTGTTTTGTGCCAAATTTAGCTTTTTCAGCTAATTCCACATTTTTTGCTAATTTTAGCTCCTTCCATTTCCTTCTGGTAGTTTGAGCTTCTTTCTACCCTTTTCAGCTATTTTGTTCTTTCTGCTTTCTTCTGCTAACTTAAGCTTGTTCTACCATTTCAGCTACATTTCATCATGTTTCTTAACTAATTTCAGCTGTTTGTCAGCAGGTTCTTCATTCAAGCCATCTCACTGCATTTTCACAGGAAATGCAATTTCTCTAGTTTGTGTTTCTGCTGCACAGGAATAAAGAAACGTTTAAAACGTTGTGCACCCACAGTTCGTTTCAGTCCGTTTGAGCAGCAGGACCTGATTCATCCTCGGCAGAACAGCTGGAGCTCTCTGCTGGGCCAAGGCGCCTCGACAGCGGTCACGCTCCCGATGCACATTTCAAACAGAAAACTCGTCTCTGGAGGACGTTTACGAAGGCTTCTGAATGTCGGAGGGAGAAGTGCAGCCATATTAGTCATGCAAAGAGAAGCCTCGGCTCGAGGTGAGGATCAGTCACTGAATGTGTCCGAGCAAAGTATTAAAAGGCTCCTATTATTTCTTGTTAATCTGAAGTTTGCCTTTGCTGCCAGCAAACAGCGTTATCTGCTGCACACTTTGGTAATTGTCCTTGGATGGAGGAAAGAAAACATCATCCCAGATCAGAATTCCCCAACATCCACACACAAGCAGCAATTACCATCTCCCCGGGCACACCGAGCCGAGCAAATATGAAATGCAGAGCGTTGGCGCACGGCCTGACTCTCCCAAACGGGCAAAATGAGCTGGGTTCATGTTCTGCAGGGCACTGCGAACAATTTGTTTTCCTCACATCTCATTTTTGCAATCATGTGAGACCAGATTTCTCCAAGGGACAGCCCCTCGTGCACGGTTTCATTACTGTGGAAGTATAAATAAAAAAAATGAATGAAAGCCTTCCGAGAGGCAGCAACAAAAGTTTGCTGCGTTTAATGAAACTGTTTTATGCTTTCTGTAAATGAGTTCAGTAATGAAAACCCGGGGAGGTAACGATGTAAACAAGCTCTACCTGGCAGCGCAGGGAGATGGCTGCAAGTGTCACACTGCGGGGTTGGGGGGGGGGTGTCTCTGAGCCACAAATGCTCCTCCGTGGATCAGCTCGTCACATCTTCCTGTGGAAAACGCTCCACTCCCGCCCATCGCTCGTATCAAAGTGAAACATGCCTGGGAAGCAGAGTTTGCAGCTTCTCGTCACGTATCTAAAAATAACAGCGGGTTCAGATGTTGTCAGTCCATACAATGGGCGTTATCAACTGTTATCATCCCCATTTGTAGCGGCGAATAGGTCACAATCTACCTACTAGCTTGTTTAACAGAACGTTATCAGCGTTGTTATAGCTGTGAGCGTGTTTGTTTCCGTAAACCCGGAAGTGTTGTGTTTTTGTTTTCTTCAGCTTCTGTAACTGTTTTCATCAACCTAACCTTAAACCTGACCCAGAGGACCAACTCTAAATCTAACCCCCTTACCCTTGTGCCTAAACCTAACGCCAGAGGCTTTACTCGAAACTTTAACACGTACCCAAAGACGGAGCCTGGTGTCATCGCTTGTAACGGTGACAACGTACCCTTAAACCTCCTAGTAGGTACAGTAGGGGCAATCTGACCACTACGTATTGGGATGATAATAATTAATAAGGGCCATTTTATGGTTGATAACATCCGAAGCGGGTGAAAATTAAGGATGGGGCCGATCCGATCCAGTATCTGATACCAGCATAATTTAAGTATCGGATATCGAATCCAACCTGCTGATATTTCCAATCCAGCTTCAAAGAGCACTTGTGTTCCATCACATTCTGTGACTGCCGTCTGACACAAGAGGCAGGTCTATACCACACACATGTCCTTCTCACTCATGGTGCAGCTGGAAAAACTAAAAAACTGCTAAGCATGATGGGAAAGACAACGCAGCCCACTCCCCTTAACCACTAAGGGAGTGGATTTTGTTGTCTTTCCCATAATGCTTAGCAGTTTTTTTAGTTTTCCAGCTTTAAGTGCAGCTGGAAAACTTGATCAACTTGATCAACTTTCCCATAATGCTTAGCGGTTTTTTAGTTTTCCAGCTGTACCTAAAGATGGAAAACTAAAAAAACTGCTAAGCATTATGGGAAAGACAACAAAATCCACTCCCTTAGTGGTTAAGGGGAGTGGATTTTTTTTCCTTTTATAGATGGCCTTACTTCTCACCTTACAGCCATCCTCTCCCACTGATATATATATATACAGATA
>JBBPBX010009386.1:42135-54572 GCA_038048925.1 Garcialebias charrua
TTATTTATTTATTTTATTTATTTATATTTTTTTTAATAGAGAGAAAGGAAAGATAGAAAGAAAGACAACAAAACAACAATTATCCACAAAAAGAGCACAAGGCAAACACACCCAACCTCCGTCCGCAATCCTGCAAAGCACATGACAGAACACAGCAACGAAACACACATGCATAAAGACTAATAATATTCATGACCTTGCAGTAGATTTCCATAAATAAACATACCCATACCTACAAATATATATACAGTATACATACATATACATTCATATCACATATCCATCTATATATCTGCATATGATATCTACATATACATCCCTACATCCATTTGTGTGTGGTTGTGAGCATGCATAAGTGAATAAAGTTCCTCCAATAGAACATTCAGTAGCGACCATGGAGCATCAGAGATCTGCCTCCCCAAGGCCTGAGGCAGACAAAGGGGCTATCAAAGCCTAAGACCCCAAGAAGGACCCTGAGCCCAGAGTCCCCAGGGCCACCCGAACAGGATGAGCCACTCACCCACTCCGCAGATCCAACCAAGGGGGAGAACTGGACGAGCTCCAAAAGCGACTACACACAATGACCCCCGCGGGGCCAACAACGACAAACCCACCAGCCTCCGCCGGAGCCCGTCGCACTGACGTAGCCCCAGGCCCGGGCACCAAGGCCCGGGCACCGGGGACGCCCACCCCTCAGGCCCAGACCCGATAGGACCAGAGGACCCGAGCTCCACCAGGCCGAGCCGACCCACGCCCAAGCGCCCAACCCCCGAAAGCGACGGCAAGGGCCCCCAACACACCCGCGGGCAAAGGGACACCCACCAGGGGGCCACGTGACAGGAGCGTGACACCGAGTAGCCTCAGATGTAACAGAGAGGGGGCAGTCCAAATCCCAGCCTGACAATTAGACATTCATACACAGACACACTCACTCAGACCCACCCTCATCCTCACTCACACAATGACAAACAATAACGACATGTTCCATTCATAATCCCGATGCACACTCTATACCCCCTAGGTCCAAGACATGTACCCACCCCATACATGGGGCAGCCCACACCCAAGCCCAGGAGGTATAGGCCCATTCATTCTGGGGTAGAAAAAAAAAGGGGGAGTGGATTTTGTTCTCTTTCCCATCATGCTTAGCATTTTTTTAGTTTTTCCAGCTGCACCATGAGTGAGAAGGACATGTGTGTGGTATAGAACTGCCTCTTGTCTACTGTTAAAGTTTGTGAGTTTCCTCTTGTAAGGCTCAAGAGTGTCTTCATTGGGTTTATCTCACACAATGTTAAAATAAAAAGTCTCAATACATACATTTCATTATACAGATTCACATACTTGTACAGTGTCGGATCGGAAAAGTATCGGTCGATACCAAGATTTTTAAGTATCGGATCGGAAGTGAGAAATGTATATCGGTGCATCCCTAGTGAAAATAATGCGTGTTCATTGGGATCCGGAGTGATCAAGGCCCGTCGGGGGTGTTCGTTCTCTGCACGCGGAGCTGCTTATTAGCAAAATGCTCTGCCTTCTGTGGCCTCATGGAGCCTGATTTCTTTCTGCTGTAATTACTGCACACAGACTCTGTTCAGAACTTACACGGCGCCTTCAATTTCTTCTCAGCCTCTTCATCCTCCCCCCACCCCACCCCTCGATAAGAAAAAACATGCATTTTTCTATTTTCAGTTCCACTGGAGCAGATTATTTCAGGGCATGTGAGGTTTGCACGGATATGCTTCTGGAATACTTAAGAGCCGCAGCTCCGTGCTGCCTCTCTGATCCACGCAAGACCCGTCACTTCTTTGTTTGTTTTTTGTGATGATGATGCAGTCGCAGGATTCACTGCGAGCATCGCTCCTGCTTTGCAGCCACGTGCTGCTCCCAACTGCTCGTTAACCCACTTTGCACGCCGCGCACTTCCCTCCGCACGCCGCTGGAAGGATCCAGCGTTGAGCATTAAAGCAATTAGGAAAGTGATCTCTCAAGTGAGGAGCTGCGAATGCATTTAAAGACTTGAGCGGCTTAGGCAAACCATTAACAGGATACTTACTACTAATAAGCATTACGAGTAAGAAGTTATACACATTAAGTTACAGTATTTTTCTTTCTTGTGCTGGGTTTTCACATTATTGCATCTGCAGATTATTGAGGATTACCATACTTTTTGGCCTATAAGGCACAGTTTTTTGCATACCGTACTTTCCGCCCTTTAAGTCGCACCACCTTATATGTCGCATTAGTCTAATTATGTCCAATAAAGTGGAAAAATCTGTAAACGTGTCGCACCTCCGTATACGTTGCATCTATTATGCGTCACCGCTGACGCGTCCCGTATGTTACGCGTCAGCGGTGACAACCCGGAAATGTGGGCCAGTGTTTTGCCAAAAAGGGATTGGCTGCGAAATGGCCACACGAGCGTGCACGGTAGGACTTTAACAAGATTAACACTTAAAAACAATTATTTGTTTGCTGAAAATTGTAGCAAAGATGTGTCTGAGCTGAACTTTTCCTTAATAAATGAACGTAATGGTCAAATCAGCTGAATTTAAAAAATAGATTTTCTACATGCAAAACGTGCACCCGCACGTATGGGAACGCTGCATTTCTTTTAAGTTTAACAAGATAAACAGCTAAAAAAAAAATTGCTGAAATTATAGTAAAGGTGTATCTGAGCTGAACTTTTGCTTATTAAATGCTCGTAATGGTCAAATCAGCTGGATTTAAATTGTTACGCTTTGACGGTCTTCCAAACGTGCGCGCACCGCCAAAAGTAAATTGTAAATAAATCGAATTTTAGCTCAAACATCTCCTAAAGCTAATCAATTGTAAATGTCCATCCAGTGATTACTTTCTGTAAGTTTCATCAAAATCTGTCGTGTGGTTCATGAGCTATTTTGCTAACTGTCAAACACTGAGGTAACAGTAGTTCAGACCTCCAGAGAGCAGGAGGCCGGGCTGCAACAGAGTGAGTCCAAAGATGAGTCTGCTGTTGGACACATGAGCTGGGAATGGTCGGTGGACCCTAGCGGCCGAAAGTGGTACTGCTCCATTTTTTTCGTCGGAATGAATGAAAACGGTCATATCTCAGCCAAAAATGTGTCTAAAAATATGGGGAAAAAATTCCTAAATATGTTGCTTTGCCGTATAAGTCGCAGGACATGAAAATTAGTTTAAAAAAACTGTGACTTATGGGACGGAAAATATGGTAATTTACATGCCCTGCGACTTATACACCGAAGCGACTAATTTGTGTTTTTGTACTTCCATATTTATAAAAACGTTTTTGTCTGAGATATGACCGTTTTCATGCATTCTGCATGAAAATATTTAGCATCTAAAAAAGCTAAGTCTGGTCCTCTGGACATTCAAAAAACAAAACAAAACAAAGCAAAAAAATAAATAAACAATAATTATTTTTTTTGCTTTGTTTTGTTTTGTTTTTTGAATGTCCAGAGGACCAGACTTAGCTTTTTTCAGATTTTACTACCTGGATTATTGAGCATTAGCCTGGCCCTCGCCTTCCTGCACAGCTCCGCTCAATTCTCATTTCCCTTCACTGCACAGTCTGGGACTTCTCCCATCCACAACCATTTCTCCGGTAGATTTTTGTTCGGACCAATCAGAGAGCAGAAGGCGGAGTTTTGAACGACGTCGACTGACGTCGTCATTCAAAATGGCTGCCGCCACGAAGGAATTTTCAATAAAACAAGGTAAAAAACTATTATTTCTCTGCTGAGAAAAAATATATTTCATAGCTGACGTTATATCAGAAGTGTTCCTGAGCAATCAGAGAGCAGAAGGCGGAGTTTTGAACGATGTCGACTGACGTCGTCATTCAAAATGGCTGCCGCCACGAACGAATTTTCATCAAAACAAGGTAAAAAACTATTATTTCTCTGCGGAGAAAAAATATATTTCATAGCTGACGTTATATCAGAAGTGTTCCTGAGCTTAACAGTTCCTAAATCAATTCACGAAATGGTCAAATCTGCTGGATATTAAATAGTTTCGGTTTGATATTTTCCAAACAGCCTCGGGTGCGCTACGAAAATAAATGATAAAAAATCGAATTTTATCTCAAATGTTTCATCTAGGCCAACAGTCAGTAAATTAAAGACATATAATTACACACTGGTGGCAGAAAAAATATCCACCGAGTGGTTTCTGAGCAATTTATCTGATAGCCTGGACCTCGCCAGGCTAAACTAACAAAACTCTGCCTCCTGTTCTCTGATTGGTCCATTCAAAAATCTCCAGGAGAAATCGTTGTCTATGGCAGAGATGCCAGACCCTAGTCCAAAGCGAAGTGAAGGACAAGGGTCTGGTTTAAACCAGGCTAATTGAGCATGCATCAGGGTAAAATATTGAACACTTAACATTTTCAGCCCCAAGATGGCACTCGAGTTCCGTTGTGTCATGTAATAGGTAAAAGTGCCTATTAATGACACAATCGGCTTACCATAGCCTGCCACCTTTGTCCAGCTGTCTTGGAGCAACCGTCAAATCAGCTTCATTTTGCTGCGCCGCCCTGGCAAAATACAGCTATTTGACCATTGGAGTGCATTTATGAAGTAAAAGTTCAACTGAGACACACCTTTGGTATAATTTTGAACAAACAAATACTTGTTTTTAGGTGGTTATCTTGTTAAATTTTGGGGGGAAAATGCGCAGCGACTCGTCTCTCTGCGCGTTCTGACTTTCGCGTATCGGCTTTTGAAATGCAGCTGATTAGACCGTCAAAGTGCATTTATTAAGTAAAAGTTTAAAATGAGACACACTTTCGTTATAATTTCAAACAATCAAATAATTGTTTTTAAGTGTTAATCTTGTTAAATTCTTGTTAAAGTCTTCCCGTGCACGCTCCCGCGGCCGCCATTTGGAAGCCAATCGATTTTTGGCACAACACCGGCCCACATTAATGGTTTGTCAGCGATGACGCATAATACATGTGACTTAGACAGCGAAGCGACTTATTTATGTTTTTTTTCCACTTTATCAGACATGTACGGCAGGAAATACGGTATCTGATGCAAACATGAAGATAAAGTCATGAACTGAAACTTTCAGGATTCTGACGAATGTGTTTGTTTTGATCCTCACACAGCCGTCAGTCTGCGTTTTTCAAGCATGTCAGGATTGTGAAGATCGACCTCTTCATTCAGATTCAGGGGCGAGACGTGAACGTGCACGTGTGCACAAATGTGTGCCGATGCGGCTGCAACCAAATGCAGTTTTGGGATTTAATCAAAGTGTGTCTGTTTATAGAGTTTTTGTTGCAATAAAATAGGATTTGTGCAACGTTTAAAAGTGAGCAGCAGGTTTGTGTCTCCACTCAGGATCCACAGCAGAGAAATGACAGAAAAGTTCAAGTGAAGTTACGTTTGAGTCTACCGTACTTGTCGGAGTATAACACGCCTTTTTTTGCTCATTTGAATGTCATGCGTGTTATACACCGAAGCGTGTTGTTTATGGATTTTTTCCCATATTTTTAGACCCATTTTTGGCTCTGATTTTGACGTTATTTTGGGCAAAAAATGGTGCAGTACCACTTTTGTCCGCTAGGGGGCCACTTCCAGATCGTTTCTAGCTCATGTGTACGAAAAAAGCCTTTTCTGGTCGGACTGACTCTGTCGCTGCCTGCCTCTTGCTCTGGATGTAGCTGCTGTTAGCTGTGTTGTTAGCTGTTTTTGTTAGCAAGATAACTCATAAACCACACCGCGGATTTTCTTGAAACTTACAGAGCGTAATTTGGTGGTCATTTACAAATTATTAGCTGTATAAGACATTTGAGATAAAATTCAATTTTTTACAATTTATTTTAGTAGCGCACGCGACCAATTTGGAAGAAGTCAAACCGAAACAATTTATAATCCAGCAGATTTGACCATTTCGTGAAACGGTTAAGCTCAGGAACCCTTGTGCTATAAAGTCAGCTAAGAAATATATTTTTTAAGCGTTTATTTAGCTAAATTTAAAGAAATAAAGCCGTCCCACCCGCGCGCATGCAAATCGGCGAACTACTTTTTAAAATCCAGCAGATTTGACCATTTCGTGAAACGGTTAAGCTCAGGAACCCTTGTGCTATAAAGTCAGCTAAGAAATATATTTTTTCTCGCAAAGAAATAATTGTTTTTACCGTGTTTTCTTGTGAAGTCCTTCGTACTCGCTCGCTTCTGTGGCCGCCATTTTAAGCAGGGCAAATGAGGCGCTGACGCGTCGCGTAGCGGTGACGCATAATAGATGCGTGTTATACAACGAAGCGTATTATTTACGGATTTTTCCAATTTATTGGCAATAATTGGACAAAGCGTGTTATACACAGGAGCGTGTTAAACTCCGACGAATACGGTAATTTAGAGAAACTGGTGAATCACTGCACAGTCTGCGCTAACGAGGTGAGCACTGGTGCCTCCATGTTGTGAGGAGCTACATGATGGCAGCAGAGCATCAATATGAGAGTAAAATCTCCTGAACTCTGGGAAGGAGCCCAGCAGTTCTTATTAACTGTTAAACAACGAACAGGGCCGTTTTATGAACTCCTATTGATGCCTGTCAAAGTTTTTGCATTACTTTCAGATCTTTGCCTTCATGGTACGATGGACTGAAAGACGTCTCAACTCCCTGTGGATCAAGCTGCAACTTGGGTTTTATTTTTTGTGAGCTGCAGAGCTGCAGGAAGAGAAAAACAAGGTGAGCTAGAAAGTTCCAGGAGAAACTTTGACGGGGACTGCCACATCAAAATTTGATTCGACAGTTGTGTGTGTTGGGGTTCACTCTCAGATACCACCATACCAAATTTCAGTTCAATGACAAAAACAAAAACAATCTAACTTTAAAAAAAAAAGTAAAGCTATGGTGTGTTTTTTAAGGACTTTGAAACTTATATAAAAGACATTGAACACTGTACAAGCAGTAAGGCTGTTAGAACTTTGTCAGCATGGTCACAATGTATAAATAATACATAATTGTGTATGCTGATAGTACGATTGTATTTTATTTTTTATATTTTTTTTTTATATTTTATTTTCCCCCTGGTAACTTGTCTCATCTTATTTCATTGTTTGCCTTATTATGCTGTTATTTCTTGTTGTGTTTGTTATATTTGCTTAATTCAATAAATAAATAAAAAGCTATGGTGGCCATCTTGGATGTTTGACTTGGATTCAGTATGTGATGTGGAACATCCTCAGCTATAACCTCACCAAATATCAGCTCGGCATGTGTAAAAATAGTTGAGTTAAGGCTATATAAATTTAGCTTTGGTGGCCATCTTGAATTTTTTATTTGAACTCTGTATTTTGGGGGCATTACTCTCAGCTACCACACACAATTTCAGCTTAATATCTCTAAAAATAGCTGATTTACAGTTTGTCTCAATGAGAAAAAAGTTATCTTTGTATGCAAATTACATCACCATGGTAACGTGAAATGTCAATAAAAGCGCATGTCAAGGTGTCGAGCCGGTCATTTTGATATAACATTTGCAGTTCAGGTCACATTAAAGTTAACGGAAGAGCGAGACCCTTTGCAGGTGGATAATAATAGGGGCTGCTTTAATAGGCAGTCCCCAATAAGGGCATTTTAGTGTTTAGGTATAACACTTAATTATGCTTCACTGCATCTTACTAATATTTATGACGGTCTTTTCGTCATTTTGAAATTTGCTTGTTGTTTTTGTTGATGTTTTCCTTTTACTTGTTTCTTTCTGCAGGAGTCGCAGCAGCGAGCAATCTCACAAAAGATGCTTCAGCTGATCGGGACTCAAACCTGCAGCCTCAAGATTACAGGACTGCGCCACTGAGCACCAAGCAACCACAGCCCCTGGATTTTATACATGCATAAATAGTAAAAGTGATGTTTGTTGTTTGTGAGTGTTGTGAATAATTTGTAAGTTGTTGTGACATTTGAATGTTTAAAACGGTTCGTCAGCAGCAGGTCCATGAAATGTTTAAATACATTTCTGCTGAACGTTCACGTGGACTTTTGAACAATAATGGAAGTGCATTCTGTTCAATTGCTGTTTGACACTTTTTGTCTTGTTCGTGTTCAGAGGTAAAAACGTCGCTCCCGCCTTGACGAGCCCTGAATGTGACGGAGGAGGAGAGAATCTATAAATGAATCTACAAACAAGCACGTCAAGCTGCTTTAAATTTACTCTGCGTCCAAAGAGCCGTGCTCCCGACGAGAATTTGTATTTAAACAATAAATCTCAGTTTAGCACTTTGTCATATGGGGGAGATAAGGCCTGACGCAATTATTGAAATTAAATTCATGGACGGCGGTTCTGCAGATAACGGGAAGAGCATCGCTCAAAGAGTAAGCGTGCTCCCTGCACTGAATAAACACCCCAACAAGTCTATTAATACATTTTTACTGACAAATTGAGATGTGCTCGAGGAAAATGTCTTTATTTTCTGTGTCCCCCGAGACCCCAGAGGGGGGTCGTGTTTACCCCAGATGGTCTTCAGAGAGCAGCCCAGAGACGTCCAGTCTGCTTCAAACAGTAAAAAGCATTTTGAAAATAATTTCTTGAAGAATTTGCTGAAGATTTGCATGAATTAATTGAACCAGCACCAGTTTAACGTAGCAACCAGAGGAGCTCTACGGAAACATCCAGCGCAGGAAGTAAAGGGTTAGCAATATTGAGCTCCGTCGGTGAGTTTTTAAATCCATTATTTAGTTTAATTTTCTCCAGCTCAGATCCTTGAGGGTGGCGTTGCTGTTGCCCGAGGCGGTGCTAGATTAAAAGGAGGCCCCCGAGGAGCTGCCGAGGGAGCGAGCGATGCAGGGAACTGACGAGCGCTCGCCTCCTTTGCTTTTGTTCACAGTTTAAATTAAAGAGTCCCCGTTCGGGCGATTTGCATTCGATTGAAATGATTAGACAACGGGGGAGGGCACCTTACATCAGCTGCAGCTTCAACAACGTGGCTCTGACGCCCCTCTACATGTTTGCCTCGAGGTTTCTGAAGCATCAAAGCTTTTTTTTTATTACTTATTTTATGTTGCAACAGGAAGTGATGGGGGTCAAACCATCAGCTGGTAAAACCATCAACTTCCTGTTAAGGTCAACATACAGGGCATTAGCCTGGCCCTCGCCTTCCTGCACAGCTCCGCTCAATTCTCATTTCCCTTCACTGCACAGTCTGGGACTTCTCCCATCCACAACCATTTCTCCGGTAGATTTTTGTTCGGACCAATCAGAGAACAGAAGGGGCGGAGTTTTGAACGACGTCGACTGACGTCGTCATTCAAAATGGCTGCCGCCACGAAGGAATTTTCATCAAAACAAGGTAAAAAACTATTATTTCTCTGCTGATAAAAAATATATTTCTTAGCTGACGTTATATCAGAAGTGTTCCTGAGCTTAACAGTTCCTAAATCAATTCACGAAATGGTCAAATCTGCTGGATTTAAATAGTTTCGGTTTGACATTTTCCAAACAGCCTCGGGTGCGCTACGAAAATAAATGATAAAAAATCGAATTTTATCTCAAATGTTTTATCTAGGCCAACAGTCAGTAAATTAGAGCCATATAATTACACACTGGTGGCAGAAAAAATATCCACCGAGTGGTTTCTGAGCAATTTATCTGATAGCCTGGACCTCGCCAGGCTAAACTAACAAAACTCCGCCTTCTGTTCTCTGATTGGTCCATTCAAAAATCTCCAGGAGAAATCGTTTTCAATGGGAGGAATGCCAGACCCTAGTCCAAAGCGAAGTGAAGGACATGGGTCTGGTTCCAACCAGGCTAACAGGGCATAGGTTTGTGGAATGGTTTGGATAATAATGTCAAAAAGGTTAAGTCTGTGTTTATATTTAAGAGAATGATTAAGAGTGAACTCTTGAAAAATATATATAAATGTTGAAAATTACAAGTACCATATATTTGTGAATTGTAATAAGTTAAAAAATTGATTCATGGATAATTATTGTTTAAAATTGATTGTTAGAATTGATTTTGTTTAAAAAGGGGCAGATATCAAAAGATTTTGTTCCTCTTCTGCTTCCTTTCATTTTAAATTTGTTAGTTTTTTTCTTCTCAATATGGTTTTGTAAATATATTTTGTTGTGTTTTAAATTTGAAATGAACACATAAATAAAATACAATAAATATTAATTCATGCTATGACACTAAATGACCTCTGGAGGAATGCACAGCTTTGTTCCAACATGGCCACTTAGCTCAATATCTGTCAGATTAGCTGATTTGAAGCCATTTTTATGTGTTTTTGTAAGTAAATTAGCTGTGGTAGCTAGGGGTTGAATGAGTACATCTTTTTTAAACTTAACATTAACATAATAATACTCGAGTAGTGCTCGAGTAGTTGATGTCAAAGGATCTCAAGATGCAAAAAATAATTAACTAATTAAAACCGCAAAAAAAAGTTAATTGTTTACAAAAAAGACCATCAAAACATTGGGAGCATGCTCCTACCATTTATCTTACAGCAAATAAGTCACAGGAAACCCAAAACTGTTAGTTATTATTAGTAAGCTGCAAAAGTGAAAAAAAAATGTGCGGCACGTAAAAAACAAAACTAAAAACAGTGGGGCGGTTGACCACCCTGCACCACCACCTGTGGTGCTGCGCATTAGGTTTAGTTTTAGAGATTAACTAATAGGTTTTTGTAGGTTTAGAGATTAAAGAGGAACTAAACCCAGGTTGAGACGGTAACTACTTCCCGCAGATCCAAAATCACCTTCAAAATGGGCGTGTCGAGAGACAAGGAGGGGAGGAGGTAGAGTTGTGCTTTTGTCCACGCCTCCACCAGCAACAACCTAAAACAAATCAAACCTCTAGCCAACAACATACACCAAGCAACAACAAAGGATAAACATGTAGATGTATTTATCTATTCCACCCATTCCATCCAAAACCAAAGGCTTAAAAAAATGAAAAAATAAAAGAAAGAAAACCGCTTGTCAGGAGTGAAATGTGGCACTTCCATATAAGGTATGAATGCTGCAGGACCTTCTCATCTCTGCAGGGGATTGGCTCTGCTTGAACCACTTCCGTGACGTCAGAGTGAGAAAACATGTCACAGTGAGAATCCTAGACCAATAAGAAAATTAAGCTGCAATACCTATGTTCAACCCATAGATGTTGCCATAAACACGTTTTTAGACCGGGGTTTAGTTCCTCTTTAATATTTTTTGCCTTTTATTTGTGAAACTAGGTCAGAGGAGCTGGTTCTGGTTCGGTCATTGGACCCGGTGTTACACCACATTCTTTGACCTGCAACAGTTCATGCAACACCGCCCCCTACAGTCACAACATACTGTGGTCACAGAATATGGTGTAACACTGGTTCGCAACGCTCCAAACAGGAAGTTGATTCATTTTCTGTAACTGTGACGTGATGACGTCACTACGAATACTCGACGTGAAATAAAAAAAACTCGAGAGGTCCAAGTAATCAATGTGTCGATTACTCGAGTAGTCTGTTAAAGCCCTAGTGGTGGCCATCTTTATTAAGATTAATACTCAAAGGTTGTCAGCTGTAGGTGTTCATGAAACGATTACTTTCTGAGTTCTATTCAAATTTGTCCACTTATTCATGAGATATTTTGCTAACGGTGCAGACAAAGAGGAGCCATATTGATGGAGTCAGAAACGCTTCAACCCCAGCTGTGCACTAAAGAAGAGGCTTCCGGCCTCGAAGGTCAAAGCCAGAGCGTCAGACTTCCCTCGAGCTGAATTACAGTCGGCTCTTCTGATGCCAGCTCTGACCAACACTTGAACTCGTCCCACACAGGAAGTGGTTGGAAGCCGGGCTGTCGAGCCAGACGCAGCTTTGGCTGCGGAGCACCTGAACAAGCTGAGGCAGAAGCCATCCTGGCTCCGGCTTTTCCAGGAATTAGTCCAAGGACAAATGAGCAAGTTTGGCAGAGCAGAATGAGAATAGAAAGCAAGAGAGTGTGAGGACGGGAGACGCGCTCTCTGCAAGTATGGGCTCAGTTGATGTGAACAGGCGTCATTATCTGCAGGTTAATGCAGAGGACACGAGGAAACGTGATCAATATGATTCTGCCGTGTCCTGGCAGCTGTACACAAACGACTAAAGCTCCAACTCGATGCATTCGACTGGAGACTCTTCTCCTCACAGTGAGACGAGCAAAAGTCCAAACATTATTCAAAGGCTTTTATTCTTTTTGTTCTTTAAGAAGATGTTTAAATGTGTGAAAGATGTTGAATTAGAGCATGAAGAGGATGGGACAAAAATGCAATTAAAAAGTGGTGAACATTATTATTTCAGCATGAGGAGGAAGTGAAAATAATCTGAACAGGACAATGAAGAACCACAGATAGAAATGTGGATGTTGATGTTAAAGAAGGAATGGGACACTAATTATCAAAGAACCAAACCAAGATATTTAAAGCAATTGATGGGCTGCACAGAGAACTGGAAAACATGTTCTTTCTTTAAATCAAA